>APFE031731394.1:0-26532 GCA_000404065.3 Pinus taeda | reverse complement strand
ATTTCTATCTTTTCTTGAGCTGGTTTCATAACATTTGGTATCAGAGCTTTGGATTCTATGGTTTTGTTGCTCCAAACAGGTCATTGTGGTATTTTCGCTATAACTTCTTTTCTGTGATGTTTCAGAAGTTGAAAAAAAACCCATTTGAGAAGACATCGCGCTAAATCTTGGGTCCAAATTCCAGAGCATTTTGCGATATAATTACGGACATATGATGTGAGGAATTTGGTCTTTTTGAAAAATCCTGAATTACATTCAACACAGGTGACCTGGGGAAAATCGTCATAACTTTCTCTCTGAGCATCAGATTGAAATTTTGTAAGACAAAAAGAGGACGGACTGTAGTTTATTGTATATATGTTTCAGAGCCAAAGTTCAAAACAGAGACACGTGGCACGTCGTACAAGTTTTCTCTACTGAATTAGTCTATAATCAGGTCACTGTGGGAGATTTGGCATAACTCTTCATTGGAGAATCCAATTGGGATCAGACTAGTGGCATTGGAATGAAGATGCAGAGGACTACTACAGGTCGTACTTTTAGAACTTAAAGATCGAAAAGTACAGAGTTACAGTCATTTCAAGATCGAGATCTTAAAATCAAGAAAAAGCAAGATGAGGAAGTTTGATGGAAAGGATCTGGTAAATTGGATACGTCAGATGGAGCAATATTTTGATCTACATGGTGTAACACTATTACAAAAGGTATGTATTGCATCTTCATATTTAGAACCGGATCAATTGTTATGGTATAAAGGGCTTTGTTCTCGTAAAAAACTTGTTACATGGTCAATTTTCACGGAGGAAATGATAGCACATTATGAGGATACAAAGAGCAACACCTTCGTTAGAGCAACACTACAACAATTGGAAATAGTAAAAGGTCTTTGTTACATATTGGAAAGTAAAATTATGGCAACAAGGAAGTCTACCCGTCACAACTATAAATATTGAAGTGTTGTTTCTCCTAGCCTTCCACAACCTACAAGGGTTACACCACAACAATTGGAAGAAAAAAGAGAAAAAGGGCTCTGTTACAATTGTGATAGAAAATGCACTAAAGGTCATAAGTGTGCTGAGAAGAAATTATTTTACATAGATTATGAAGACGAGGAAGAAAAATATCAAGAAACATCAAAAGAAGAGGATATATGCTAGGACCCCACCCCAGAGAAAGAAGAAATGAATCAGACCATATCTTGTGAAGCATTGGCAAGAATTACCACTCCTCAAACTCTCAAGATAGAAGGACATATCAAGAAGAAAAAGGTGCAAGAAGTGAAAGATCACATCAAGAAAGAAGAAATGAATCCAACCATATCTTGTAATTCATTGGTGGGAATTACCACTCCTCAAACTATCAAGATGAAAGGACATATCAAGAAGAAAAATGTTCAAGAAGTGAAATATCACATCGAGCATCAAGAAATGAATCTGACCATATCTTGTAAAGGTTGGAAGAAATTACCACTCCCCAAACTCTAGAGATAGAAGGACATATCAAGAAGAAAAAGGTTCAAGCAGTGAAAGATCACATCGAGCATCAAGAACAAGTTCTCCAACTTTTAAAGGATAATGCCACTTCGGTGAAAAATCAAACAAAACAAGAGGTAGATCAACATCATAGTGAACAATGTTTTGATGTAGGTGATTGGGTATTTTTACTGCTACATCTCAAGCAAGCTATTTATGAGAAGGAAATGTTGGCAATACTACATGCACTTAAAAAATGGCGACCTTACCGAATGGGAAGACTCTTCAAGGATGAGGATGTGGAAGCATTGTTTTGTGCTATTTCTATTATCCAACCAGATTGGATAAACGAAGTAAGGGATGAATGGAAGGAGGACGAAGAGGTATGGCCACTTATTCAAAAGTTGCAAAATATCCCAATTCAAACAATATTGCCAGAAATTGAAGAGGAAGGAAAAACCATATTGGAACCCAGAGCAGTCACAGAAGCAAGAACCCGACAGCTACGAAATCGATCAATTTTAGAGTATATCATCAAGTGGAAGAATTTACCCACTGAAGATTCCACATGGGAGGACAATAATTTTATACAGAAGCGTCAAGAACTACTCAAGCATTGAGGACAACACTTTTTGAAGGAGAGGGGCATGTTAGGCCCCTATATTAGTAGTGTAACCCCTTATTGTTATTAGTACAACCCACTTATGATATTGATGTACCCATGTAGTGCCCATATTGTTATTATTGTGCCCCATAGAAGCCCACTATTGTTATTATTGTGCCCTTACATTATTATTGTTATGTAGGCTCTGATTATGTTATGACCCCTTAGACTCCTATATATAGAGAGGAGGTCTTTCATTTGAATCATCGAAGAATTGTTCATTTATGTAATGTAAAGGAGGTTTCCCCCCGAAGAGGTTGAATTCTAAGGCGTTGATCTATCTTTTCTATCTAGAAGCTAGAGGAAAGAATGGAAATCCAGAAGTTGGGGGACCATCCCAACCCACTGTAAGCAAGAGCAAGGACAAAAGAAAGCAGAAGTGGAAAGCAAGGAAGGATAACATTGCACAGAAAAGAAAAGCTTCATGCACTCACTGTAGAAAGGATGGGCATGATGATGAGTACTGTTGGATTCTGCATCCAGAGCTAAGACCTAAGAAGTCTGAGGGCAAGAAGAAGAAGACTGCTGCAGCTATTCAGAAAGATTTGGGGTCAGACTCGGGAGATGAAATAATGATTGCAACCACAGGTATAAAAGGTAAGAATTCTGAAGCATCTACTAGTAATTCTTCTCAATTTATTATTGATGAAGAACATGAGAGAAAAAAGGCATGAGCTTTTCCATATTCGAGTTGTTTCCAAAAATCAAAAGATTGATACTTTGTTTGATAGTGGCTCACAAGTAAATCTAATTTCTGAAGCAATTGTAAAGAAATTGGGATTAGCAACTACACCTCATAAGAAACCATACCCATTGGGATGGTTGAATGATAAAGCACAACTACAAGTTACTAGATAGTGCAAACTCAAGTTTTCTTTTGGGTCAGCCTTTGTAGATGAGGCTGAGTTAGATGTAATTCCTTTGGATATATGTGGAATTGTTTTAGGAAGTCCTTACTTATATGATAGAAAGGCTATTTTCTATAGAGCTGAGAACAAGTATCTACTTGTTAAAGATGGAATCGAATACTTTGTAAGAGCTCACAAGCTCAAGAATAATTATACTCTCATAAACTTAGGACAGATGAAAATAATGATAAATTCATGCAAACAGTTCCTACTGATGGTTGTAAAGGAAAGGAAACCTGATAAAACCAATGTATTTGAGTGCTGTAATACTGAACAACAAGCTCATATAGAAAAGATTGTTTGAAAATATGATGTCTTGTTCCAAGAACCTAAAGGTCTGCCACCCAAAAAGGGAATAGCACATGATATTATTTTGTAGCAAGATGTTCCATTGCTTAACATTAAGATGTACAGGTTGTCTACTTTAGAGAATGCTGAAATCCAGAAGCAGGTGTAGGTGTTGCTCAAGAAAGGGTTCATCAGGCCTAGCACATCACCATGTGGGTCACCAATTGTTTTGGTGAGAATGAAAGATGGCTCATGGAGAATGTGCATTGACTACCAAGCACTGAACAAGATAGCAATCAAAAATCATTATCCCCTTCCTCGCATAGATGATCTTTTAGATCAATTGAAGGAAGTTGTTTATTTCAGCAAGCTAGATTTGCACAGTGAATACCATCAGGTCAGAGTTGCAGAGCAAGATGCATGGAAGACTGCTTTCAAAACAAAGGAGGGATTGTATGAATGGCTGGTTATGCCTTTTGGCCTAACTAATGCTCCTGCTACTTTCTTGAGATTAATGAATGATGTACTCAGATCTTTTCTTGATGGTTTTGTTATTGTGTATCTGGATGACATTCTGATTTTTAGTAAAACATGGGCAGAACATTTAAGGCATGTTAAGCAGACATTAGATGCTTTGAAAAGAGAAAAAATTTATGTTAAAATCTCCAAATGTGAATTTGGCAAAACCTTTCTAAATTATTTGGGTCACATAGTAGGGGGAGGTGAATTCAAAATAGATCCCTCTAAAGTGGAAGTCATTGTAAACTAGCCTAAACCCAAGTCTGCTACAGTAATGAGAAGCTTCTTAGGAGCAGCACAATATTGGATGAAGTTCATTTCAAAATTTTCCTCAATTGCAGCTCCTTTACATGCCTTGACAGGATTGAAAAAGGTGTTTCAGTGGGGAGGCAAATAGTATAAAGCCTTCGACACCTTGAAAGAAAAAATTAGTACAACGCCTGTACTAGCACTGCCAGATCTACAAAGACCAGTTGAGATCCAAACTGATGTCGGTGACTATGCCATCAGAGCATCGTTGATATAGCACGATAAACCCATATGTTATCATTTTGAGACTTTTAATCCTGCAGTAGTTAACTATCCTAAATATGATAAGGAATTTTATGCATTAGTTCAAAGTGTAAAAAAATGGAAACATTACTTAATGGGCAAAGAAACAATAATATATACTGATCATCAACCACTTCAATATCTACACTCCCAAACTAAGTTGCAGCAATCAAGACATTACCGATGGATGGGTTTTCTACAACTGTTTCATTTAGTCATCAGATATAAAATGGGCATACATAACAAGGTTGCAGACATGTTATCTAGACCCATTATAAATGCATCTACCATACTTAAGCATAATTTTGTGCTGCATGAAAGCTACATAGAACCGTACGCTCAGGACATGGACTTTAAAGATGTATATGCAACTTTGAGTCAAGGCAAAAGAATAGAAGAATTGGACTATCACATGAAAGACCGACTCTTATATCACTGTGGGAAACTCTGCATTCCACAAACTGAGAGAGTAAAGATAATTAGGGAAGCACACACTTCTCTGATATCAGGTCACTTTGGGGTAAGTAAAACAGTTGCACAACTGCAAAGGTTCTGCTATTGGCTGAGAATGAGTGAGACAATTTCTAGATATGTAAAAGGATGTGCTATGTGTGCAAAAAGCAAGCCCAGCAAAAGAAAACTAGGCTTATACACTCCATTGCCAGTTCCTTCTCACCCTTGGGAAAGAATTTCCATGGATTTTGTTGGAGGACTGCCTAAATCTAGGAAAGGTCATTATTATCTATATGTTGTTGTGCATAGGTTCAGCAAAATGTGTATTTTGATACCCTGTAGTAAACAGATTACAGCTGAACAAACTGCAAAATTGTTATTTTAACATGTATGGGTTCATTTTGGATTACCCACTTCTATTGTATCTGATCGAGACACCCGATTTGTGGGGAATTTTTGGTCAAGTCTGTGGGAACTAATGGATACCAAATTAAAGAGAAGCACAACTTTTCATCCACAAACAGATGGCCAGACAGAAGTAGTTAACAGTACGGTGATCCAGTTACTGAGAGGATATTGCAACAAACACCCTAAGCTTTGGGATGGACACTTGTGTTATGTACAGCATGCTTACAATAGAGCTAAACACTCTTCTACACATAGATCTCCTTTTGAGACCTGTTTTGGTTTCATACCAAGGTCTCCTTTTGATTTTGCCTTTGGTAAAGACACCATGGTTGACAAACACAGTGATGTGGACAAGGAAACTAGGTTCACTGAACAGATCCAGGAGATCTACCAGGCAGTACAGTAACAGCTAGAAAGAGTCAGGACAAGTACAAGGATAGGCACGATAAGCATCGAATGGAGCATAGTTTTCAAGCTGGAGACCAAGTCTAGCTATATATTAGCAAGGACAAGATGAAAGTTGAAGGTAAAAAGCTAAAACCTATTAGGTATGGACCCTTCAGGATACTTGAGAAGATTGGTGAAAATGCTTTTCGCCTTGATCTACCAGCTTACATGCACATCTACTCAGTCGTAAATGCAGATTGCTTGAGGTTGTTTGAACCTTCAATGATTGAGGACCCTGAAGAGAAAAGTCAATTACCTTATGTTTATGACCTGCTACCTGAATATCTTAATGAATTACGGGAAGACATAGTGTTGGACAGGAAGGTACAGACGACGTGCAATGGACAAGTGGAATACCTCAGGATTGGGCTCAAAGGTTCGAAGCTAAGCAGTGCGAAGTGGATTGAGATTGGACGAGTGAGAAAGCAATACCCTCACTTAGTCGATGCTTGCAAACCAACTTTTGGTGGTCCAAAAGCTCTTTCAATAGGAAGGTCATGATCCGAATTGGATCCATCAAATACTGGCAAAGAACCATGACTATATCAGGTCGGGACGAATCTCTAAAAATTCCAAAAGCAGCAATCAAAAACACCCTGAACCAGTGGCAATGGCAGCCAGCGTGGAACGATGAGGACCTCGGTCAAAGCACGCTGACCGAGGCCCATGGAGACTGCGCAGGAGGTCAAAGTAGCCCCTGGGAGCCTTGGATTGGGAAATAGAGGTGATTTTTGATGGCGCGATTAGCGCATCACTCGATGAAAAAGGCCAAAATGGGGGAAGCTCGAGCACTTGGACACATGGCAAACCAGAGAACCGCGGGTGAAAAAGCAAAAGTGCTAAAAGGACAAAGGTAGGACCCACACTCTGGAAACCGACGATATTGATCGGAGCGCCCTCAAACAATAAACAGTTTTGGAGAAATTGGAGCGATCCCACTCAACAATTGATGTGTGGGTGCAGAGGTGAGAGAAAACCACTGTTGATTGTGCGTTATCGGTCGAGTAGGTCAACAGCATGGAATGTGCGTATGACATTGGATCCGGGATATCCAAATCGGATGGCTAAGATTGCACCCGATGGAGGAAGCGGAATCAATGAAGGATTAAGCCACGTTTGTAAAGATTTGAGGTTTGTTTGACTGCCATGGTGGAGGAAGAACACATCCATGACGTAACTAAAGAAATAAACCGACAAGCAGGCTGGCGTTGTTTAGATGGGGACATGTGGCCACTCCCTAAGCGTTCATGCTGACGCTGAATAGGGAACTCCAAGCGCAGCTGCATAAGGTGAATCGACAGAGGCGGAAGAGGAACCGAACGTGCATGGGTTCTAATAGCTAAAAGCCAAGAACGCAGATAGTCGAGTCAAGTGGAAGTAGACAAAGAGAAATTCTAGAGATGACAAAGGTGGATAGTTGAACACTGAGAGACAGACACCAGAGAAGAGGTAGTTAAGCGAAAGAAAAGATAGATAGAGGGACGAGTTGACCAGTGGCAGCATCGAGCACCAGAACTTGAGAGATTCAAGCCATCCCATAGAGGAATCTATCTAGATTGAGCATCACATTTGGCTCCTTCCACTATAGACCAGAAGGTCACAGAGCTGGTAGGAAGAAGAAGAGTCTATGTACTCTAGTGGCTTGGGGAATCCAAGAAACTACCCTGCCAAGAAAACATGCTTTAGGAGAACTCACATTGAGTCCCTGCATTGTAATTCTCTAGTCAAAGACGCAATAAAATAAGGCCACCACTGAAAGCTGGACCGAACCCTGGAGAATAGGGTGAACTCCTTATTAAAATTGCTTGTGTCTTTGTGGTTTCTTACTGTATTTCTCTGTTGTATTTCCACTTTTGTGTATTGGCAATCTAATTGATCTGTTGCTTAAATAACACATAACACACATCGACACATGATTCTGTAATACCTTTTTTTAATAAACCTTAAACTAGTGTCACTCATAGGGTGATTATTAGATCAACCAAAAAAAATTGATCCAATCAACACAGCAGCAAAAACTATTTTATCAAAGGTAAAGATGTGTTTAGCGAAAAAACTAAGAAACCAACCAACTGTGGGAGTAAGAAGAAAAATATGTCCAATTTTTGCAAGGAAAAAGAACATCATACCCTTCAATATAAATTTCATGAAAATTATTAGTTAGGAAACTTAACCGGGGGAAGTGGGAAAATTACCTGAGAAAAAGTGAAAGATTGTACCATTGAAATTACCTTAAGGAAAAATGCCTTTAACACCTCCACCTCTAAGTGATTAACCTCATCATAATGGGCACACGAGTATAAGTAGTGTTATTATAAAACCAAGGTCAAATGTTACCTTCAAAACCATCTAGCAAGTAACCTGGCATTGCGAGTCAATAGTGATGACTCCAGAAGACTCTGAAACTATACAGGTTGGAAGAGGATTTATCCCTTGCGTTATGGTAGGGTGTGAGATCCAACGTGGTCAAACCCTAGCCTAATAGAACCTACTAAAAGAGGGAAATATTCACACTAAATCGAATTTCAAAAGATACGTGTTGGGGAAGCGAGAGAGAAATGTTAGGAAAATTCATCCAAGTTTTAATGGAATAAAGTAACTAGAATGATGATTAGTAAGGAAAGTGGCATACTTGCATGAATGGCCACTCTTTATGATCACCTTCATAGTATTCCATGAAGGAAAACCCATCCTTCAAGTGATTAAATAAATTACACAAAATCAAAGAAAATAATTTAAATAACCCTAATAAAAAATCCTCAATAACAACAGAGCCTTGGATGTGACCTCAAATTTATGGTAAGGGTTCGAGTAACCCTTGAAATTTGATATCAAAATCAAATTACGTCCACAGAAAGGGGAAGACTAATAATTAACTTGATGTGATAGACAAAAAATGAATTAAGAGATGATTATAGCACCTTGCATATGACCGGAGGAAATTAATGCAATAATTCAGTTGTGGAGCTTACTTCATTGAATAATACATCTAAAATAGGCAACCCATAGGTTTCAGAACAAGTTGTTCTCTTCATAGTTTAAAATCCATTCTCAACGCATAATATTGAATGGCTGACCTCCTTGTGACACCAATATGGGAGGGTGTTTACCCTCTAACCGCCTACTCCATCCCAAGTCATTGATCAAAATTGTTAGCTTAAGGGGGTGTAACACAAGTTTAGAGTTATTCACGCCAACTGAAAAAACCCTAACTGCTGGCCCTTCGGTAACAAGCTGCATAGCATAGGCTGCAGTCTCACTCAAAGCAGTATTAGGGGATGCTATAACTAGTCTTCTACATCCATAGGCTTGTGTGATGGTCTTCCTAAGGTTCTTATAGCTTAGATCTTCCTTCACCCAGATCTATTCCGTCTGATTGTCAACTACTACAACTCTATTTAAATGACCTTCAGATCTTTACTAAGGTACTCGATTGTACTTAACAAGCATAAAAAAGACATATTCACTGCTTTCATGCAATAAACTATATATTGTGAAGCCTTTATGGGCTAGATCTACCTTCGTACAGATCTATCCTTTTCAAACAATTAACTACAACAAATCTATCTAATGTTTTCCCAATCTCCACGAAGGCGGTTAATTATACTTAATATGCATAAACATTATAGATCTATCTCTTCCATGCATAAATTAAGCACTAATTCACATAAACAAACCATAGAGCAAAGATACATAAACTTAAACAAAAGTAGATAAACAAGGCACAGATGCATAGATTCGACTCAAAACAGTCTTTATTAAGATGTGAACATTCAAATATAGACTTCTTATCCCTACGCACTGAGTTGTAGTGGACCGCACACTCAGCTGCAGACTTACCAAGGTCTTGATGCACTCAATTGCAGGAGACTTCCCCTTTTGCCTAAGTACATGAAACTATCTTTTCCTACCTTATCACCCTTGCCCTTACAATGATTCTTCTCCAAAATTTGTCCCCTTAGACTTGCTATGACTGAATTATATATAGCCTTTTCATTACAATACCATGGTCCGCAAACCATGGGTGGTTCCCAAAAACCATCCTATCACCTACCCATACAAGGGACTAATGCTCCTTTGATTCTTACCCAATTTCACACTCTACTTCCACATTTTTCAAAGACATTACATTCTTTAAAAAAATATATTACAGAAATTGACTTTACTGACAAAAATTGACCCCAAGGAACCCATCCCAACATGCCCCCAATAGAAATATGGTAACTCACCCTCGATTCACTCAGTTGGATTCTCCAATTTATTACGAAGTTCACTAAGCTCCAACTTCAATACTTCAAGCTCTGTTGTGCTCTGTAATGTGGCATGTTGACTTCTTCGACCAACTTCTCTCTAGTTGGCCCCTCCATCGAGAGGTGCATTGTCCTTTATGTCTGCTCAAAAGTCTTCAGCGTTTCCTGGATGGCCAGAGTTATATGGCTTGCTTCCTCTATCCATGATTGAATTTAAGCCTTCAAAATTACTTCTTTATGTTGCAGCTCCTCAACTTGTGCATGCAGTAGCTTCATTTCTTGCAAGCACATGAAGCATTGGACTGGTGCCAAAGTGCACATAGTCGCCCTGATCTCATCAACCTGTTATTGTGCCTCTTTGATATTTGTACACAGGAACTGCATGTTTGAGTCGTCCTACAATGTATTCCATAGTTCCATTACATTTTCAAAAGGCCAATGTAGCCCGATACTGCATTCTCCAAAGTAGACATGTTTTCTCTGATGGCTACGCAACGCTACTCCCTAACCTCTCGTGAAGTAGTTGGCTACAGTTTCAATTGTAGTTCTGATATCTTGATCTAAAAATCAAAAGTAACTCAGCCTATCTCATCCTTATATTGTCGCACTACAGAATTTGCTGAGGTTGCCTCATCCTTTGGAATTTGTAGCTCTAATACTGAATAACACACTTCTGTAAGTGATGATTCTAGGCTTTGGCTTTGTGCTGCTAGCTCTTCTTTTTCCTTAAGAGCTTGAGCCTTTTCAGTAAATATCTTCTCATTATTCATTTTGACTTCACTAATTACCAATAGTACACGCTGCTCTCTGATATGAAGCTCATATGAGACCCCCTAATGAAGCACATGGAGGGTCTGAAGGGGCAGCGTGACTAAATTCATGCCCATTGCCTTGGTCTTTCCGATCTAAGTGTCATCTTCCTCTAACTTTGCGTGTAATTTCCCTTCTGGAAAGGGAATGACTATGAGATCCAAATTCTGCTCTATTTCCATTACACTCTCACTCACTTGCTATAAGCTCTCTTGAACCCCTCTCGCTTGTCCCACGCTCACTTGAATTATGCCTGTTTGAATCTATAGCTCATGCAGATCCTTTTGGATGCTCCCTAGCATCTGCATGTACTTCTACTCAAATTAAGTCCACAACTCCGTCGTTGTGTCACGGACCTTATCCCTGATCTCATTCAAGTCCCCCTCAGTGAGGAATATTGGGTTTGCATTTGTGCGCTTGTCCAATTTTTGCTTCTTCCTGGGTCTAGAAGTCATCTCCTTAGCCTACTTCTACAATTTGAAAGGAGTGCTCTTCTTGTCATCCCTGCCTCTTTCCTTCTCAGACTATTCTTGATCTTCAATATTTTTGGAAGTCAATGCTTCGACTTCTACTATGGCCTCTTTTGTAGCACGCTCTTTATCGGTAGCTACCTTAGCAACACCTTCCTTATTCTTATGATTCACTAACTCCCACACTACTATTTGTGCTGCTTCGTTCCGTTTCTATGCAACTGTTGTCTACGCAGAAGAGCTTTCTCTGCCTTTGCTGGTACCTACGCTAAGATATGTGGGTTGTCACCACTCTACTAGCCATGTCCCCACAATCTCCTATACATCGGCCTCTGTAACTACGTATGACAATTTGTACCATATCTTCTCAAGGTCCTACCTCACGTGCATGGATACATTATGAAAATCGACCTTTAAATTCCAAGATGACCCACAACTACTCAAACAAGGTTGGAGATAAGCTTGGCCTCTGATTGATTACTATGCAGAAGTCCATCTCAACCAGTATCTGGTAGTCACCATGTAACGAGTACAATCAACAACAGCAGCTAGGCATAGTGAAATGCCTTACTTTTGTCTCGTGCTTCGAGGGAAATTTTCTAAGAATTCCTTGTAGAGGTACTATGCCTAGTTGTACAACACCCCCTTTGCGGACTGTGCAACCGATGAAATTATTGTCGTCGAAACCTTGTCCACGCGATATTTTCTCATGACCTTCCTAGCCAAAATGTGAGTGGCAAAGTACACCACTTGGTCTGTGATAGAGCGGATAAAGTATCCGCATGACTTCCTAACCAACCCAAACTCAGTTTTCATTTTATCTGCAATTTCCTTCTCCTTGCTTTTGCCTCCAAACTCCTTGGCTAGATCCACCCTTTTATAGGGAAATTTCGTAATTTTGTGGATCAACATGTCTTTTATGGGGATGGGTTCACCTAACCACAAATACCCATCATGCACCAGCACGAGAAATTGCTGCACACAGACAATATTGATAATCAACTTTTGAAAGTGTGACACACACGACATATGTAGCAATTCGGCTTGCTCGACCCCTTTTACCCATTTAATTGGTTCCAACTTAGTTACCCTAGTCTCTTCACAGTAAATCTTGGTCATGTACTTATTGGTGGCCAAATGTGGAAATTTCTCGTGATCGGCGAGATCCAAATCCTCTAGTTTTAACAAAAGGATATGCACTAAGAGCGTGCCTTCAAATACCACTTCTTTCGGAAGTAACAATGTAGAGATTGTGAACTTGCCTAAATTTGGGTCCTTGGGTAACTTTGATTTCCCTCACCCTCATCAACATATAATTCATCAACTCCATCGCAAATTTCTTCTGCTTCTAAATCCATAGGTTCATATGACTACTTTTCCTTATCCATCCTCCCTTTTCGTCGAACCTCTATGGGCTTCTTCCTCGATGACTGCCTCACTGGTATAGGTTTTGGTTTCTTCTACTTCTCCTTAGAAGCAGATTGCTTTGGCCTAGGCAACTACAATGTCGTAGTACAAATGGTGTAGCTTCCATTGATGCAACTTCAGGGGCTTCTTCTTGAGAGACAACAACTTCAAAACTTACAGGTTTGACAGAAATCTTTTCAAGGATAATATTCTAGTTCCACTCAGGTAGTCTCACAAATATCGGGCATGCAACTAAATCCTCCCAAACTTACCGATTCATAGAGCGAAAAAAAAGAGGGCTTATAAGCAGTTTTCAGAAGGCAAAGTGTTCTACAACAGACTAACATGCCAGATTTATAGGTGATTTCGAATTCAAATTCGACCATTCCCTCCATTTTCTGATCATAAATGAATCTTTGGTGGCAAATCTCCAAATATTTTCACCATAAATGTCGCCTACCTGCTCCTCCTAAAAGGATTTTCGCTATCCAATCATGAATAGTGACTTTAATGACTACTTTTGGACCCATCTGCACGACACCATCCTCCATGGCACAACCCTCTTGGCGCACCTCCTCTTGGTACATTGCTTGCTTTCCTTGCGCAAACCCCTTACTGTGTTTTCCTTTTCCTTAGGCAATGTAGTTTATAATCGTGCTCTCCCTTGCAGCTGCCTAGAGAACTAAGACTGTGATGCTACCACGTAGTCATTGCCTAGGGGCAGGATCCCCTATATACAAGTTCAACCAACTTCCATTCACCCTTCCAGGGAACAATTTGCCATTCAGCTTTGTGATCTGAACTGCGCTACCATCAATGATTTCGTTAACAACATACGGGCCTAACCAGTGCATTTGGAATTTTTCCAGAAACTTTGTGAACTTACTATCATAGAGAAAAACCAAATCAACCATCTTGAAAGTGCGTATCTTAATATGCCTATCATGCCAGGCCTTCTCACATTCCTTTTTCATTTCCTGGTGAAATCCTACAACAAACTGGTCTTGTTCCAACTCCATCAACTGCGCAAGTCATTCCTCCAAGGTCTCGTGATCCGCCAGCTCTATCCAATTTGCAATGCGCAAGCTTGGCACATTATATTCCATGGGCATTATCGTCTCGATCCCATAGACCAACCCAAACGGATTTTGTCCTGTCAACTTCTTGCACGTCATCATATATGCCCATAGAACTGTCGAGATGCGTACATCCCAATTGTTTCTCTCTACATTACAAACCTTTGTTAATGCATTCTTCAAAATTTTATTGAATGATTCCATTGTACCATTGACTTGGGGATGATAGGGCGTACTCTTTTTATGGTAAACTTGAAATTCCTCAAGCATCGTGCTGATTGTTTAATTCAGGAATTGTGTATCCCTATCACTCAGAAATATCCTAGGGCACCCAAACCATGTTAAGACATATTCAAACAGGAACATTACAACTATAACAATAGTAAAATCCTTCACTTGCTATGCTTCTGCCCATCTAGTTAAGTACTTTGTCACAGTAATGATGCATCATGCACCTATCTTGCTTCCTAGTGGTTGTATCAGGCCTATAAAGTCAATTTCTGATTTGTCAAATACTTGTAACGAATCCTAACGGTTTAAGGGCAATTCATCTCTTCACGAAGGCTTTCCCATCCTTTGACAAGCATTGCATAATTTACAAAATGCTTTAGAATATTTATGCACTGTTGGCAACCATAACCCTGTGCATAAAACCTTCTACGCATTGCTCTACCTGCATAGTGTCCTCTAGCCACTCCTTCATGTGCCTCAGTGAGGATGCTAGCATGCTCAAACTATGAAACATAGTGGCGTAATATTTCATTTGTTCCCATCTTATATAAATGTCTTGCTATAACAAAAAAATCAGCTGTATAGACCACTAATTCCTTTTTTTATTAAGTACAATAGCCTTCCGATGTTGTACCTATGCTCAAAAACTTAATGATATCAGCAAAGTGGTCATTTGCAACATGCATAGCAAAGAGATGTGCATCTGACAATCCTTCTTCCAAATTGGTTTGTTCTTCACCTGTCTCAATTCGGCTTAGGTGATCTAGTCCTGCGTTCAACCATCGAGAATTCACTATTACTTCAAATTCATACTTGGAACAACAACAACCACCTACATATTCCCCCCCCCAAACACAAGCTTGTTGACCAAGTACTTGAGAGCAGAGTGATTTGTGTACATTTTGAAGTCTGCACCCAACAAATAATGCTAAAACGTTTGCATCACATAGACCATCACCTGCCCTTTGCGCTCTGTAGTGGAATAATTATTTTTGGCTTTTGACAGTTTCCTACTTGCAAAGGCTATTGGATGATCAATGTCACCTTTGCCACGCTGGGTCAATATCGCACCCAACACAATACATGAGGCATCAACATGCACATGGAGCTCTCTCTTCCAATCCGGAAATACTAAGATGGGTGCAGTCACCATCTTATTCTTTAACACATCAAGACTTTGTTGACACTCCTCATCCCAACAAAAAGTTTCATCCTTCTTTAATAGTTTCTCCATTGGCGCAGCTATGTGGGATAAGATTTGATAAATTTCCTATAGTAGCTTGTGTGGCCCAACATTGCGCACAACTGCTTAACATTCTTGGGAGCTTCTAAATTCACAATTGCTGCTATCTTCACAGGGTCCACCATCAATCACTACTTGCATACTACATGGCCTAGCAAAATTCCAAAATGCACACAAAATATACATCTCTTCAAGTTCAGCGCAATCTGGTATCTGCGACATGTGTCTAGCATGAGGGCTCTTGAGATGGAAACCTCTTTTAGAGTTAAAAGAGATTTGATCTCTATGGATGATTTGTAGTTCCGAAGTTAGAATGGATCTAGTCTAGTTTAATTTCACCCTTTAAACAAGATATGTTTCACATGAATACCATGGGTTTTCAATGCCATGAGTCGTTTTTTATTTTTTATTTGTTATTTTTACTTCATTTTTTATTTTATGTTGCCTTGGTTAAAATGTTTACATTACATTAATATTTTCATTTAATTTATTTTTGTGTAAAAACAAAATATTATTTTATTTTATTTGGAGGTTACAACATCTCTACCATAGAAGTTAGAGAGCACGAAGACAAATATATATTTTCGTATTTAAGATTTATGAGATTATTAGCTTGTAATATTTTTTCTAGATTCATCCCATCCATATTTTGAAGATTACATTGACTCTTAATTGAAGTTCATCATCAAAATAAAATATATATTTATTATATTTTTAATTTAAAAAAATATTTAATAATTTAATTTTAAATATTTTTTAATCTCATTTTATATATTTTCAATTTTAATAAAATAAATAACAAAATAATTTATTTTATTATTATTATTATTATTTTAATAATTAAATGTGAATGATAAATATAACAATATATTATTGATATTAATAATTACATTTCTAACTCTTAATTGAGGTTTATCATGAAGATAAAATATATATTTATTTTCTTTTTAATTTAAAATAATATTTAATAATTTAATTTATAATTTTTTTTTTAAAATTTCATTTTATATATTATGAATTTTAATGAAAATAAATACAAATAATTTAATTATTATTATAAATGTGAATGATAAATATAACAATATATTATTGATATTTTAATAATTAAGTTTTTAATTCTTAATTGAGGTTATTTTTAATTGAAATAATATTAATAAATTTAATTTTAAATATTTTTTAATTCAATTTAATATTTTTGAATTTTAATAAAATAATTAAGAAAATAATTATTTTCATTTTTTATTATTATTTAGTATTAAGAATGTGAATGATAAATATAATAATATATTATTGATATTATTATTATTTTTTATAGTAAAATAGGACAATAATTAAAAAGTTATATATTTATTATTTTTTTTAATAATTAATGATAATATATTATATATATATATATATATTCTTTTTCTATAATAATTTTATTAAGTTGGTATATTTATAGGTTTTTAAAATAATAAAAATATTATTTAAATATAATTGGAAAAACAATTTTAATGTTTTGAAGTTAATGATATGCTTTAAATAACTTAAAAAGTACTATATAGAAAGTTCTTTTTAGTTTGGAGATGTAAAATCTCTACTAAAAATTGTACTAGGTAGGAAACTAAGATAACCTATCTAGATTTTATTTTAACACTAGATTTACCAAGCACCAAGAGAGATCAAATCTCTTGTTATGTAAACTTTTTTTAGAGGAGATTTGTTCTCACTTTTGATCTCTTTGGATGCTTTATAGCTCAAATCTCTTGACATGTAAACTTTTCTTAGAGGAGATTTGATCTCACTTTTGATCTCTCTAGATACTTTGTAGTTCAAATCTCTTGAAATATAAACCATTTTTAGAGGAGATTTGATCTCACTTTTGATCTCTCTTTATGCTTTGTAGTTCGCAAGTTAGGTCGAGAGTTAAAATGGATCTAGGCTAGTTTGATTTCGGCCTTTAAATAAGCTATGTTCCACATCAATACGATGGATTTTCAATACCAGAAGTTGTTCATTTTTATTTTGTTATTTTTGTTTTCATTTTTTATTTTATTTTAACTTTTAAAATGTTTACATTACATTATCTAGGCTAGTTTGATTTCACCCTTTAAATACATTAGGTTCCACATGAATACCATGGGTTCTCAATACCATAAGTCATTTTTTTTATTTTTATTTCATTTTTATTTTGTTATTTTTGTTTTATTTTAACTTTTGAAATGTTTACATTCCATTAATATTTTCATTTAATTTTATTTTATTTAAAAAAAAATGGTTTTTTTTGTCGATTACAAGATCTCTACTATATAGGTGAGAAAGAACCTCTCAAATGAATATTCTAATAATTAATATAGTTTGCACTAGATATATATATATATATATATATATATATATATATATATATATATATTATAATATATATATATATATATATATGATATATATGAATGATATTTTTATAGTAAGGTTGTATATTTAATTTTTTTTTAAATAATAAAAAAATGTATTTAAACATTATTTAAAAAAATTATTTTAATGTTTTAAATTTAACGTTGTGTTTTAAATTAATTACAAAACATTATATAGAAAGCTCCTCTTGGTTTGGAGATGTAAAATCTCTACTAACAGGGTCAACCACGTGAAGGTGAGAGCTTATATGACCCCAAAAACGGTCCATCATTGACATGGGACTAACCACTGACGCGCACCCACACAATCCATTGTCAATGAGGCACAATTACTCACATTCATACATTCATACAACAAACAAAGGGTGCACACAAACATACACATACCCACAAACTTTACACATATTGACTCACAAGGTGACATGTTCACTCACATCACATTTATTATGGTTATTATGAATTTTAGAATTAACATTATTTTATATATGTGATGAAGATTTTAGATATTATGATGCTCACAATTACATTTATTTTATAATTTAATTGGCATATTATGAAAATTGAGAAGTATTTATATCTTTTATTATTTTTAAAACAATAATTATCATTAACAAAATTTAGGAATTAATAATTTTTCCACCTATTATTAAATTTTAGTATTATTAAAGAAATTATAAATTATTAAAATTAACAAATTTTTAATTAAAAATAATAAAATTAATTTATTGGATTTCTTTTAATATTAAATAATTAATTGATATGTGTTATTACAAATTGATGTTATTATGAATATCATGTTATTGTTTCTTCTTTTCTAAGGAATCTGAACCTTGAGTCTTGTGGTTTTCATAATATTTTATAACATGATAATTAATTGGCTTGTACTTGGAAATATAATAATATGTACATGTTATTTTAAAATTTATATTATTTTTCATTTTAAAAATGAGAAATTAATACTATTCATCTTTAAAATTTTGATAGAAAAAATCCAATGCAAAAAATAAAATAATAAAAATTTGATTAAAAAAGAAATTAAAATAAAAAACAATAATAATAATAATATTTTCACAAATATTTAATGTAATGTATTTACAAGTTAATATTCTAAATAATATATTTATCTATAGAAATAATGATAGTATATTTATAATCATATAAATAAATATTTAAAAATATATATATTCACACAAATTACATTCATATATCTACAAGTAAATAATATATATACAAATATAGCAAATAAAAATTCATACACACATAAAGAATAGATTCATACACACATGAAGAATACATTCATACACACACAAGGCATACAAGTAAACAAGGCACATACGTACAAAGAAAACAATTATGCAAGGCACATACAAGTGTAGCAAACAATAGATTCATACACACATGAAGAATACATTTATACACATAAGTTATACAAGTAAACAAGACACACACATACAAAGAAAAAAATTATGCAACATACATACAAGTGTAGCAAAGAATAGATTCATACACATACAAGGAATACAAGTAAACAAGATACACACATACAAAGAAAACAATTATGCAAGGCACATACAAATGTAGCAAGGAATAGATTCATTGACACATGAAGAATACCTTCATACACATACAAGAAATACAAGTGAACAAGACACACATCCAAAGAAAACAATTATGAAAGACACATACAAGTGTATCAAAGAATAGATTGATGCACACATGAAGAATACATTCATACACATACAAGGAATACAAGTAAACAAGACACACACATACAAATAAAACAATTATGCAAGTCACATACAAGTGTAGCAAAGAATAGATTCATACACACAGGAAGAATACATTCATACACATACAAGGAGTACAAGTAAACAAGACACACACAAACAAATAAAACAATTATGCAAGGCACATACGAGTGTAGCAAAGAATAGATTCATACACACACAAGGAATACAAGTAAACAAGACACATACATACAATGAAAACAATTATTCAAGGCACGTACAAGTGTAGCAAAGAATAGATTCAAACACACATGAAGAATACATTCATACACATACAAGGAATACAAGTAAACAAGACACACACATACAAGGAAAACAATTATGCAACGAACATACAAGTGTAGCAAGAAATAGATCATACGCACATGAAGAATACATTCATACGCATACAAGGAATACAAGTAAACAAAACACAGACATACATAGAAAACAATTATGCAAGTCACATACAAGTGTAGCAAAGAATAGATTCATACACACATGAAGAATACATTCATACACATACAAGGTATAATATATTCATACACATACAAGGAATACAAGTAAACACGATACACACATACAAAGAAAACATTTACGCAAGGCACATACAAATGTAGCAAGGAATAGATTCATACACACATGAAGAATACCTTCATACACATACAAGAAATACAAGTAAACAAGACACACACATACAATGAATACAAATAAACAAGGCACACACATACAAAGAAAACAATTACGAAAGACACATACAAATGTATCAGAGAATAGATTGATGTACACATGAAGAATACATTCATACACATACAAGGAATACAAGTAAACAAGACACATACATACATAGAAAACAATTATGCAAGGCACATACAAGTGTAGCAAAGAATAGATTCATACACACATGTAGAATACATTCATACACATACAAGGAATACAAATAAACATGACACATACATACAAAGAAAACAACAATTATGCAAGGCACATACAAGTGTAGCAAAGAATAGATTCATACACATACAAGGAGTACAAGTAAACAAGACACACACATACAAAGGAAACAATTATGCAAGGCACATACAAGTGTAGCAAAGAATAGATTCATACACACATGAAGAATACATTCATACACACACAAGGAATACAAGTAAACAAGACACACACATACAATGAAAACAATTATTGAAGGCACATACAAGTGTAGCAAAGAATAGATTCAAACGCACATGAAGAATACATTCATACACATACAAGGAATACAAGTAAACAAACCACAGACATACATAGAAAACAATTATGCAAGGCACATACAAGTGTAGCAAAGAATAGATTCATACACACATGTAGAATACATTCATACACATACAAGTAATACAAGTAAACAAGACACATACATACAAAGAAAACAACAATTATGCAAGGCACATACAAGTGTAGCAAAGAATAGAAGTAAACAAGACACATGCAAATAAAGCAAGGAACACATTCATGCACATATCTAGAATACAAGTGAATAATACTCATACAAATACAACAAATAATACATTCATACACATACAAATAAACAATATCCATACACAAGAATACTCAAAGAATACACACACAAAGCAAATAATGAAGGAATACTAAAAAACACTCAAGATAATACAAGCAACTCTTCAAAATAAATAAATGTATATACATGCAAACAATGAAACCACCATTCTAACACTCAAGGCATACTCAAAGAATACACACATATACATACAAATAAACAATGGAAAGAATACTAAAAAACATGCAAAATGAGACATTCATAAACATATATAGAAGAATAAACACCCCAAAGAAGTACATACAAGTAATGCAAACACTCTCATTTCATATATTCTGAAAATAATACGTTCATATACATACAAAATAAAGAATCCAAAGCATACATTATAACCCAGATATATATATATATATATATATGCCTTCAAAATATATATTTATTATATATATTATATATATATATATATATATATACTTTCAAAATATATATTTATTATATATAAATAATAAAACCAATAGAACAATTATTAAATATAGGTAATTTTATAATAAAAAACTTTTAAATATTTACCAAACCCTAATAATATATTATAATATTTAATTTAAATTTATTAAAAATACAGTATATATATGAAAAGAAGGAAAAAAAATATAATATAAATATCCTAATTAACATACTTATAATAAAAATGTATAATTAAACAAATAAAAAAATCAAAGCCAATTCAAAGTCGTAAAAAAAACAAAACAAAAAATATATAGAAATTAAAGAATATAAATAAATTTAGGTTATAAATGTTGTATAATTTATGTCAATAAGATTGGTTTTTCCATTTGTGTGTGTGAGGAAGTTGTTTAGAACATTGAAAAAAATTTGAGTTATTTATGTGAAATATAAGAGTGACCTTGGTATTGGTGTGTATGTGGGGAAGACGTTTAAAACATTGAAAAAATGTTACATGATTTATGTGAATAAAAGTGGTTTTTCCATTTGTGTGTATGTTGGAAGATGCTTAAAACATGTTTATAAATTATTATTATTATAATAAAATGATATACTATAAACTAAAGATCATGAAAACCATGAGCACAAGGAACACAACTCAAAGGAGGGTTACTATTTAACCTTCCTATGAGCCTTTTGGAGGGGTTGAATTCCCCCTCCAACAAAAAAAAAAAAGCCTACTCATATTATTAATGATAGTTTGTGTTCATGTACATTCTTTGATGGGCCCATCTAAACATAATATATAAGAAAAATTATAATTACAACATTACAAAACATAAAAATAGATGATGTCTTCGAGCCACCCAGAACAACTTTGGTATTGATAAATTTTCTGCAACATACAACAGGGAAATGATATTGTTAATATACAAAGCTTTCCTAACAACTTGTAATATAATTAAATGCACAGTTCATAAAAAAAAATCCATATTATATATATATAGATACCAACAAAAAATGGATAAAAAAAATATTTAGAAAAAAATATGAATACAATATTATTATGTAAAGTAATACCAGTATGATATAATTTATATGTTTAATATAATAACAATTAAATATAACCATTAAAGTAAATTAAAAAAACATATTTAATAACTTTTAACTTCAATATAACAAGAACATACTCTTATTAATAAAATTTTATTTAGTAAATAAAATTGTCAACCATTGTCTGTTATATATTTTTCTCGACATAAAATATAAAATAAATAATGAATAACATGGTGACTAAATACATGTTTATTTTTGAAATTCTGTTATATAGTTTCCTTAAATTAAAATATAAAATAAAATAATGAATAAATATATGTTTATTAATGGACCACCTAAATTTTTAATAAATATATTTCTCTCAGAAAATATTGGAAATTTAATAAAAATTAACCATGGAAAGAGAAAGAGAAAAATATCGTGATATATAATTAATAAAACTACTTAAGGTAAATAAAAAAAGTTGAAAGAGAAAACATGGTAATGTAATTAATAAGAGAGAAGAAAAGGAATGTTTGATTATCTTTCCGAGGAGACGGTTGTCAAATTGTATGATTGTTTTAGGTAGTCATCATGACATTCTGGGGACTACGCGTGTGCAAGACTAAAGGGTTCATCTCATGGAAACTTTGATGAGGAAGCGACTGATCATGTTACCACTACGGTCAAAGGAACGACGGGTTACCTCTATCCATAGTAATGACTTACCATGCGGGATAGCTTCTATCCAGAGTAATGATGACTTACGAGTAATGATAGGCGTATTCTTCATGCTGAACAACCACATGAAATGTGATGGGGACTACGCGTGTGCAAGACTAAAGGGTTCATCTCATGGAAACTTTGATGAGGAAGCGACTGATCATGTTACCACTACAGTCAAAGGAACGACGGGTTACCTCTATCCACAGTAATGACTTACCATGCGGGATAGCTTCTATCCAGAGTAATGATGACTTACGAGTAATGATAGGCGTATTCTTCATGCTGAACAACCACATGAAATGTGATGGGGACTATGCGTGTGCAAGACTAAAGGGTTCATCTCATGGAAACTTTGATGAGGAAGCGACTGATCATGTTACCACTACGGTCAAAGGAACGACGGGTTACCTCTATCCACAGTAATGACTTACCATGCGGGATAGCTTCTATCCAGAGTAATGATGACTTACGAGTAATGATAGGCGTATTCTTCATGCTGAACAACCACATGAAATGTGATAGGCGTACACCTCAAACTATAATGCAATAATAAACTCAAATTAATAAATGGGTTTGGGTTTGAGGTGAAAAAAGAACAAAGACAGAAAGAATAAACTAAAATTAATAACAGGTGGATAAACTAAAATTTGGTTTAATTACAACTGTTGCTGGTACCATCCATGGCAACTCTTGGATTAGTCGACCAATTATGTCCGTGGCAACTCTTGGCTGCCCTGGGCATTATAATTGTTAGTTTCTAGGTTTCCTATGTGGTTAATTGGTACTCATGTATTGGGCACGGGGCCATGCTATTTATGGACCTGCATTAATGAAAGATGATGAACCTATAACTTCATACCCAAGTGTCAGGTTCGGAGGCTCCTCTCATGTGAGACCTGTGCCTCTGATCTAGCACACGTATGTAGTAATTAGTTTTAAAATCAATCTAGTTTTCTATCTACAAATATTACTAAGAATATTGGTAACATGTTCGCTGAAGGTTAAATAAATCCCTATCATCGACTTATCTCAATCCGGTAAATAAATTAAAATTCTGGAACATAGACAACCCTATAATCTACTAAATAAATTAAATTCTGGAACACAGACAGGCCGATAATCTGCTTAATTAACGTAATAAAGTACAACTGACCGACAAAACGAGACCCCTATTCGCCTATGAAGTTATAAGTGTAAGCAACTTGGTTAGGGGCAGATGTGACTCTGGAAACTTCCAATCCAACAGAACACAACCGTACACGTTTAGGTATACAATGAAAAGTCGTGCCAGGGACGGGAAGAAGTTTTAGAGGAAGTGCTACTCTCTGTTGGAAACCAAAGAACGGTTTTGTATCTATAAATACTGATTTTGGTAGTTTACCATTCCAACGAACACTATAAACCCTAAGTAGAATTTATATAACAAGAGTTGAGATGTGATTTAATGCCGATTGCAATGTAAGTTGTATTATGGTACTAGGGATAAGTGGAGGAAATTTCCACACAGGTTGTTGAGAGAATCATAAATAACAATAATAAGAAGACGAGACCAGCACGAGTGTGGAGAAAATGCCATGGAATTTCACCCTGCTTTCATTGACTACTATATCGGCTTTCAACACATCGATGAGGACTTGGAAACACATCGATGAACAGGTGATGAGTATCGATGATGCAGAACAGGGGTTGGTACACAGGGGTTGTACCAGGTGATACACCAATGGTCAAAGTTCAGGGTATTAAATTCAAAGGGTTATCGCTTGAAGGAAGAACTAAATAGTTTGAACACCAAAAATCCTAGCTCAAAACGAAATAGAAAGAAATCATTTAAGGCAAGGAGGAGGCAGAGTTGGTGTGGAAAAATGAGAGGAGAAACTCTTGGGTGCAGCTGGGTAGCAAACATAAACAACTAGAAATTACAGGAAAAACTCTTGGGTGCAGCTGGGAAGCAAACATAAACAACTAGAAATTACAGGCTATCCTCCGTCTCAGACTTAGAAATAAACACAAACCATGAAACAGAGGAGAACGTACTAACCATGTTTCTTAGGAATTTTTCAGCGGCTATTGAGAAAGTGCTGGAAAATCCTCATTCTCTGCTACAAAAGCACCGGAAATGCTACTCCAGCTCCTGTACATAAAATTCCAATTCATGATCAGAAAAAGAAACAGGCCCAAGTCCAAAATGAATTATAAAATAATCCAAGAAAATATTGGCATGAGTACAACTCACTCTGGATGCATCATTGGTTGATCAAATTGGCCCTTCAACAAGTGATGCATACTCTCCTGGGCATGAACTTTCTCTCTCAATTAACAGACACACAAAACAAACATTACACAAGACACAATCACAACACAACACAACACAGGACGTTGATGCATACAACACTACATAGAACAAAACATTTATGGAGCGCTCCATAAGACAGACAAAGACACAGTGCTTGAGAGAGATAGAATACCCATGATGATTAACCTGTAGATTGAGCAGAGAAAACCATTTGTTAAGGAAACAGAGAGATAGACAAACAAATTAACCAAATAGAGAGATAAACAAACAAATTACCCTCTCCATGAGATAATCAATCCACTCGATCACCCTGCTCTTGTTTTCAGATTAGATTGCAGAAAATACCATCACCTCCTCTTGATATGAGAATTTCCTCTCATTCTTCATTCATCAAAATCACCCATCCCTATCCTTCTTCATTCATAAGGTGCGTAGTATATAATGACTTAGGGCATTCATTCATAAGGTGCGTATTATATAATGACTTAGGGCATTCCTGAGTTGCGTTTTTGGACAGTTGTGTTCAAATTTAGGTTTAAGCAATCTTTTAATTACTATTCATTAAACCAATCTTTTAACTCAGAATTATTATTTAAGCAATCTTTTAATTACTATTCATTAAACCAATCTTTTAACTCAGTGTTATTATTTTATAATTTATGATTGTAGCTTTTTTTTGGCCTTGCTGCGTTTTTCAGTGCTCTGTTTCTATCTTTGGAGTATATTTGGTTATTCTATTTTATAATTTAGGATATTGTTTCCATCTTTGGAGTATATTTTGGTTATTCTATTTTATAATTTTGGCCCTGCTGCATTTTTCCGTTCCTTTTTCGGCAACCCTTATCCGGATTGCAGATTCCTAAACTTACTGCCTGTTTTGGCCCACTTCTCCGTCTTCGTCGGAATTGCTTATGGTCGGAAGACCTTATCTGTCATTGTCTCCGCGCCGTCCAGTGGAAAGCTCAATATAGGGAATTCAATTCAACCTAAGGAGCTACAACGTCCCCCGTGTCCTAGCATGTGCAAAAAAATAACCGCATAACACACTGTAATTTTGGGTAAAAAAATAATATATATCATATTGAGTTGTTTGGAATTTTTTATTTAAAATTAATGATTATTTATAAATTTAATTATTATTAT
>APFE031731391.1:102112-115959 GCA_000404065.3 Pinus taeda | reverse complement strand
TTTATCTTCTTCTCTGTCTGATTTTCCACTAGAGCCTTAAATTCTTTAAACTTATCAAAGACTTCAGATTTCTTCTTAGGGAAATATATCCATGTATTCCTTGAGAAGTCATCTATAAATGATACATAGTACACAGACTTACCCAGTGATGGAACTTTCACAGGTCCAAACACATCACTGGGCACAAGCTCTAATATATGTTTCGTCCTCTTACCACCAGAGGGGAAACTCACCCGATTCTGCTTCCCATATACACAATTTTCACAGAAATCAAAATCCAGAGAGCTATTACTCATACCTTCTACCATACCTTTACCATGAAGTATTCGAAGGCCCTTCTCTCCAATATGTCCAAGCCTTTGATGCCACAGCATGGTCTTCTCTCCAGAGACCACTAGATTTTCTGCTCCATTTTCAGGAACCATAGAACTATTGCACCCGTCAATGACAGTGCTACCTTGCAGCTTGTACAGAGTTCCAATCCGAACTCCCTGCATCAATACCAGTGCTCCTCGAACCACCTTGCAGGTATCCTTCTCGAACACTGTCTTTACACCTGCATCATCCAACTTGCTTATAGAAATCAGATTTCTGTCCAGTGCAGGAATATGCAGAACACCCGGAAGGGTTCTAACCCTTCCACCTTGCAACTTCAACTTACTTTTCCACGACCAATGATTCTAGCCTTCCTATCATCTCCTAAGAAGACATCACCACCATTGTATTTCTCATACTCACAAAACCACTCTCTATGGGGAGTGAAGTGAAAGGATGCACCTGAGTCAATTAACCATGCCTCATGAACTACATGTGTACTTGAAGAAGCCAAGTACACATCCCCACCTTCATCTGAGGTGGTTTTCACCTCTACAGAAGGAGCATCATCGGATCCCTTTCCTTTGTCAGGAGCTTTAGATTTATAGTCCCTTTTGTAGTGCCCTTCCTTTCCACATTTCCAGCAAACCACCTTTACATGTTTTCCTGGAGATTTAGATCTCCCTCTAGATTTAGATCTCCCACTTGATGACCTATTTTTGTTTCTGTTCTGGGACCATCCTCGTATAGACAAGGCATCACCATTCTGGCTCTCCATATTTTTCCCTCTCATATCCTCTGTCAGCAAGGATGAGATTATTTCATCAAATTGCAAGGCAGTTGTATTGCTACTTATTGCAATAACCAAACTATCCCATGAATCTGGTAGAGAACACAAAAAACTGATGCACTTATCTTCATATGAAATTTTAATATCAACATATAATAACTGAATTACCACAATATTAAATGTGTTCAGATGCTCTGTCATCGAGTCTCCATCTTTCATCCTCAGGTTATACAACTTTTATCGCATGAACAATTTATTCACCAGAGACTTAGATTGGTACAAAGTACCTAACTTGTCCCATAAAGCCTTCGTCATAGCTTCCCTTGATGCATTCAACAATACTAAATCTGAGACACACAATCGTATTGTGCTCTTTGTCTTCTGATCCAACTTCTTCCATTATTCATTAGACACTCCCATTGGTTTAGTACCTGGATCTATTGTGATCCACTAACCCTTATCCACCAACAGATCCTCTATCTTGAGTTTGCACAACTTAAACCTCTGACCATTAAATTTCTCGATCTCTATAATTCCACTGCTCGCCATCTTCTTTCATCACCAGAATCGATCTCGCAGATCTCCCACTGCACAGGGTCTACCATAGGCCCGAGTGAAACCACTCAGCAACAAAGGCGTCCCCTTGAAGCCAAAACAACTCTGATACCAAATGTAGTTTTTAACCTTGTACAGAAATTACCTGCATACGAATTCTAAAACACAAAATAAATAATGCGAGAGAATAACACATAAAACACATACACAAATATTTTCCCCTGGATCCCAAAACCGAGACTGCTAGCTTGATTTTTCATTATGTTCCTTTCAATGTTACAATACATATTTATACATGCCGAAGCATCCAATACCATGGAACAAAAACCATCACGTCCAAAACCATGGACCGAAAACCATTGCATCCAAAACCATGTGCGAAAATCATGCACAAAGCCATACGTAGGTCCGCCCAACCTAATATAGGGTCCAAATTTTTTTTTTTTTGGGTGTTGCCCCGGACCCCATAGAGGGGAGTTACCTACACCCCTCAAACCCCCTGTGACCCCCACGCTACACAATCGACGCAACAAAGGGGGGGCTCCACCCCCCTCTAACCCCCTGGTTAACTACGTGGTCTAGTCATGGAAAGAATATAACACAACCCAACACCTATCCACAACTACATAAAAATAATCATGACTCTTTCTAGACTTTGGAAATCCCCCAACAAAATCCATGCAAACACTTTCCAAAGGACGAGAAGGAATTGGAAATGGAATATACAACCCTAAATTTCTATTACATGGCTTGCTTGTAGCACACATAGTACATCCTTTAATATATCTAGAAATTGTCTCATTCATTCATGGCCAATAACAGAATCTTTGTAATTGTGCAACTATTTTACTTACACAAAAATGAACTGATATGAGAGAAGTATGTGGTTCTCAAATTATATTAACTCTTTCAGTTTGTGGAATGCATAACTTTCCCAAATGATATAAGAGTTTATCCTTAATAAAATAATCCAATTCTTCTACCTACTTGCCATGACTTAAAGTTGCATATACATCCTTAAAATCCGTGTCTTTAGCATATTGTTCAATGTAACTTTCATGAATTACCGAATTATGCTTAAGTATTGTGGATTCATTTATAATTGGTCTGGATAACATGTCTGCGACCTTATTATGTATGCCCTTCTTATATCTGATAACAAGATGAAATTGCTATAGGAAACCCATCCACCGATAGTGTCTTGATTGTTGCAATTTCGTTTGTGAGTGTAAATATTGAAGTGGTTGATGATCTATGTATATGATTGTTTCTTTACCCATTATGTAATGTTTCCAATTTTTAACACTCTCAGCTAATGCATACAATTCTTTATCATGTGTAGGATAGTTAGCTACTGCTGATGTGGATGTCTCAGAATGAAAGCATATAGGCTTTCTGTGTTGCATCAACACTGCCCCCATGGAATATTCACTTGAATCTGTCTCGATCTCAAATGGATGCTGAAGATATGGTAGTGCTAGTACTGGCGCTGCACTGATCCTTTCTTTCAATTTGTCGAAGGCTTTCTGTTGTTTGCCTCCCCGTTGAAACACTTGTTTCACACTTGTCAAAGTGTGTAAAGGAGTTGCAATCAAAGAAAAGTTAGCAATACACTTTCTCCAATATTGTGCTACCCCTAAGAAACTTCTAACTTCTGTCACAGTATTGGGCTTAGGCCACTTTACAATGACTTCGACCTTAGAGGGATCTATCTTCAATTCACCACCCCCTACAATATAACCCAAATAATTCAAAGCTGTTATGCCAAATTCACATTTTGACAATTTTACATAGAGATTTTCTCTTTTCAAAACATCTAAAATCTGCTTTACATGCTTTACATGTTCATCCCATGTTCTACTGAAATCAAGAATATAATCTAAATATACTATTACAAAATCATCAATGAATGGTCTAAATACATCATTCATGACTCACATGAATGTAGCTAGAGCGTTAGTTAGGACAAAATGCATAACCATCCATTCACAGATTCCTTGCTTTGTTTTGAAAGTAGTCTTCCATACATCCTGTTTTGCAACTCTGATTTGATTGTAGCCGCTTCGCAAGTCCAATTTAGAGAAGGAAACTACATCTTTTAACTAATCTATCAAATCATCAATACGAGGAAGAGGATAACGATCCTTTATTGTGACTTTATTTAATGCTCTAAAATCAATGCACATTCTCCACAAACCATCTTTCTTTCGCACTAACACAATAGGTGATTCTCACAGTGATGTTCTTGGTTGAATAAACCCTTGATCGAGAAACTCCTATACCTGCTTCTTTATCTTTGCATTCTCTATTGCTGATAACTTGTACATTCCAATGTTAGGTAGTGGAGCATCTTGCTGCACATAAATCTCATGTTCTATATCTTGCTTGGGTGGAAGCCCTTTAGGCTCTTGAAATAGAATATCATAATTGGAAAAAAATTTAACTAGATCTACTTTCTGTTTAGGATTACAGCCTTGGAAAGCATCAGATTTATCAATATCCTTTGCTTTTACAATCATAAGTAAAAATTGTTTACTTGAATATACAATTATTTTCATCTATCCTGAATTTATGAGAGAGAAATTATCTTTGAGTTTATGAGCTCTTACAATATATTCAATTCCATCCTTAGTGATTTGATACTTATTTTCAGTTTGATTGAAGATAGAATTTATATCGTATAAGTATGGACTTCCTAATACAATTCCACATATGTCCAACGGGACTATGTCTAACTCAACCTCATCTACAAACTTTGACCCAATAGAAAAACGAAGTTTACATTGTTTCGTAACTTGTAGCTTAGTTGTAAAACACACCGAACCTAATGGATATGGATTTTTATAAGATTTTGTTTCTAGACCCAACTTCTTTACAATTGCTTTAGAAATCAAATTAACTTGTGACCCACTATCAAATAAAGTATCAATTTTAGTATGTTTGGAAATGACTCTAATGTGAAATAGCTCATTTCTTTTCCTCTCATCATTATCATTATCAACAAAATGTGAAGAAGTACCTGTAGATACTTTAGAATCTTTACCTTTTATACTTGTAGTTGTAACCGTTGTCTCATCACTTGAATCTGATCCCAAGTCCTTTTGAATAGCAGCAACATTCTTTCGCTCTTTACTCCCAAACTTCTTAGGCTTCAATTCTGGATGCAATGACCAGCAGTGTGCCTCATTGTGACCTTCCTTCTTACAATGAGTGCATGAAGGTTTATCCTTATTCACAGTGTTCTTTTTCTTCACCTTTCATTTAAGTTTCTTCTTGCCTTTATTCTTGCTTTCAATAGGTTTGGATGATTTCCCAACATTTTGGGTTACATTTTTACCTCTAGCTTCTAGATGAGTTGCTTGAACCGTGTTGATTCCTCGAAAATCGCTGCATCAACATCGGGGAAAACCACCCGGTCCGGACCTTAAAGACAGCTCCTTTTCCATTTGGTGTGGTGGCTCCGACTGGATATAATGGGACTAGTTTCCCAATGATTTATAAATGGGATGGATAAGTGATTGATTTTCTAATATCTATTGGAAATGATGAATGATTTATTCTAAAATCCAATAATATAACTAACTAATCTATCCCAGGAAGTCTTTCTCTTAGTGCAATTCTTGATGATTCTTATTGATAAGTAGGCATATAGATGACTCTACTTATGAACAAAAATATTCATTCATATGATAATTACTTTGTTCAAGTAGTTGAACAAAGTAATAATTAAAATGTTATCACACTATTCTTTATATATTATTGACACATATATGTATGAAAAATAAAAACTCTTAAACATTCAATAGTGATAAGTCAAAGAATTGTTGTGAAAGCATATACATATATCAATAATAGCAAAATGAATAAATGCTGGTTCACATAAAAGCATGAACCAAGAACATAGATAGTAGTACATATGTATTTGAGTCTCCTCTGATATGAATCGCATTCGGATTCCGCCTTTCAACTTGGAAATACTTTTACAAGAAGCAATAGTGCATATCACATAAAAGTATTCCTTATTAAAACTCAGAATTCAGGTCCAATTTTTATAAAACAAATATATATTGGAAGCACAATAGTGCAACTTCTGATCCAAGTTTTAATACAAAATTTGAGGAACCTTTCTAAAAACATTAAAGGGTCTATAAATACTATCTAAACTAACAAACTGTGAAATAAAAATTCTATGTGCTGGTATAACCAAATCACAAAAATTGTGACAATCTTCTCAAAATAGGGATGCTGTAGTCGGTCAGAATGGTTCACTATTTTGGCTGACTATCTTGTGACTTGAGCTGGAAAATGGTGAGTATTGGTTGCAGTTCTGGAGGATGACTCATGCATGAATGTAACTGGGTAGTGTATTTTGCATAAGTAATTTCAGGAATCATATAACCAATTGCATCGGTGAGGCATTTCATCGCTGTTCGCTGACTATATGGTTTAACAAGGAAGAACCAAAAGGTTTCCCATGTTAAAGTTTGAATTCCTGTGATCAATATTTCCCTCTTTTCCAGCTCTTGTTTCCATGTTTGTTCTAATGCCTTCACCGATGGAAGTTTCCCTAGAGTACATTCTGTAATTAAATTTGATAAATAAAGAGTACCATTAATCAATTCCACCAAATTGTTTGTCGCTAATCTGCATCTTGATGTCGCCCTTTCTGCCTTCATCAATTGATATTGCCATTCAAGGAATAAGATTTCTTTATGCGATTCCAAAATTTGGGGTAGATTTGCAGCTTTTCCTTCTTCGGTTTCTTGCCAAGAGAGGAATTCTGTTAATCTTTCATTTGCTTGCTCCAATTTCTGTCTCACATCAATTGACTTATCAATCATAGATGACGAAATTTCACATAGGGGAAGAACGAGAGAGATATTATGACATAATAAGCTCAACTGATTACACAATGCTTTGGTAATTTGCAGAGCTTCCGATCTGAATTCTCCCACTTGGGGATATTCTTTAAATCTCTCTATTTGCAGTGACAGTTGAGCGATCTGTTCTTCTTTTGATTTTCTCAATTGTTCGTTTAATAATCGCAGCTTGCTCAATGCTTGAGATAGTTCTTGTTGCTTCTGAATTGCATGTTGATCAATCCTCTACTTTTCTTTGAGCAATTGATCGTTTAATTGGTCGTTTGATTGCATATGGGTTTCTAACTGTTGTTCCAACTGCTCTATCTTCTACTGCTTCTCTTGTACCTGTGTTTCCAGTAAAATGATTGTTTGATCCTTTTCCTTGAGCAAATTCCCGACTTTCGATGCCTTGTCCATAGTAGCTGCTGTGTATGCTCTATCATACTGAGAAAGTTTAGTAAGATCTTCAGAAGGATTGACTTCTTCTCTCCATACCACATTTGTTATCTCCATTTGTGAAGGAAAAAGAGAAGATTGATCAAGTTTTCTCTTTTTCCTTTGTCTTTTGATTACAACCCTATGCTTAGGGATGTAGAAGACATCCAAAGGTGGTATTTCTTCTATATGTAGAACAATTTCATCAGATGGATTCTCGGGTATTATGTCTACATCCTTTTGAGTCATGGGTGGGCCACTAGTTCCTTCAGTCAGAACTATATTAGTTGCTGACTTTTTACCAGTTGTCATCTCAGGTGTACTGAAACCTTGTAGGCTCTAAGTTTTACTGATAATATAATCGAATTGCTACCATTCTTTGAGCAGTTTGGGATCAACATACTTGAATCCATGAGTTCACTACTCTTTCCTTGTTTCTGCTCCTGCTCTGGAAATTTTTCTTTTTGAGGAACCTTTTCCATTGCAGGAGTCTTGTCGGCGGCGTTCTGTTCGCTTTGACTTGGTGGTTGAACTGTCGAGGTTGTAGCTAATAGGTCCAAAGGCAGAGTTTGCAACCTCTGGTCTTTGAGCCTATTGAATGTTTCTAGCTCTTCTTCTTCATACCTGATTCTGGGAAATCCTTTAACCTGAAATAATGATTCAACTGAAGCAAATAAATCATCGAAGTCATCCGCTTCATGATCTAATTTGGAAAGTTTAGCTTGAGAGGTGACATTATGAGCAATTCTTGGATCATATTTCCTGTTCGGAATTGTGGCAAGATTGAGCATTTGAATCTTCTCTGCCTCTTTCTCTGCATGCTTGTAGTCATGTAAGGTGAAGATTCCACATCGTAGGGGAAATATAGGCCATATTTGTTTCTTGGAGTCCCTAAGGGTTCTTGATGTCCCTTCGACTATTATTTGATAAGCTAATTCCCATGCTAACAATTTATTGGGAACATACAGGGGGAGAACATGGGGTTTAGTGAGGCTACCAAAAAGCCTCACATAGGTGAATTTCTCCTCACCAAACCAACTGCCTAATGTCGTCAGGTCAATTTCTGCTTCCTGGGATATCCTGGGGGCAGGCTTATTGAAAATAGAATAATATACAGGTAAAATAAAACCATTGCAAATTTTACATAGGTGATTTTTGTAGTGTGCCTTCCATAATTGCTTGTGGTAAATATGGATCGGATTCAGATCTTGGGGAGTCCACCTCCATCCGAGTACCGGGTATTCAGAATTAAAACAAATAGTATGGGGAATGATCCAGGAAGTTGTACATGCATTCCTTCTGTATTCTAATATCTCAGTAGCTAGTTTATCAGACAAAATATTTTCCCAATCCATAACATAACCATTGATTGCAACTTCCATTAAGGGGACCATCTCTATAGTGAATTTGGTAGAATCATGTAGACCCCACAGTCTACACATCATAGCTCTAGCATAGCAATAAGGGGAAGCTAATGAGTCAACATGGTACTTACCTGATGACTCATGCTTGTGTTTCTCTGGGAAATGCCTCCATTGCTTGATCGGGGCCGACTCCAAGTCGTTTTCCTTTGCAAATGCTTCTAGGAATGCCTTGTTGTATCACTTCTCGGGTGGCGACAGATGATACATTTGTCTGAGATCTTCAGGCTTGAATGAACCAAATATCCTCCCATTAGTTGTGCAAAATGTTCTATCTGTAGTTGGGATTTTTTGAACCACCCATCTTACTACATCAGCGCATGGCAGAATCTTGGCCCATGCTGCTATCCTGTGAAGATAAGAACAAGCCAATTATTTTAGAGTTCCCTATGACTTGTTGGTTGAATCGGCAGTGGCTTCCTCTTCTAACTCTTCGGGCTCCTCTGCTTCTATCAAATTATAAATGCTTTCCCAACTAGTATTTCCCAGACCAAGACATGTCGTATCTGAGATTAATCCCTTCTTGCTTTGTTCTGGTTCTTTGGCTGCAGGAGTTGCTGTGGACTTCTTTGATTTCTTCCACATTTTCTCTAGATTTATGAGTTCAGAGAGACTCTGCACAGACAATTGCAAACCATAATACAAAGATACTGCTGCTGCAAGCCAATATAAAATGAATAGAATTATGGTGATTGACATATGATAAATGAAATACAGTTAAGGATTACCTCAAATAAAATATTTTAAAGGATCTAGCCTTAACTGTAAAATTTAATAGCCATTAGAACTACCAATCGTGGTGAATTAATATCGTAAATACCCATCTCATCAATCGTATAAGTGATTATTTCAAGCGTGCTTCAGATTTCCTCAATCGATGATCAATGATAAATCACAAGTCGCAATCGGGAGTTTCAAAGGGAGAGGCTTAGTGACTTGCAATGAATATCTCCAATTGCCAAAAGGTAATATTATAATATAATGGAGCGGGGTATTATGCATACAAACCATTTTTCAGCGTATATTTACCTTTTGAGATGCACGCCCAATTGATTGATCGCAGTCGGGATTTGGCTTAAGCTTTTATCCTTTTGGCTTATGACATCTCCGATTGTCGATTGCGATTTCTTTTTTGGATTGGAGGATTGGATTAGGCCATTATGTATGTCCCTTTACCATTGACATCGCCAATTTCCAATTGCGATCTCCTTTTTGTATCGGAGGATTGGATGAAGCTTTGTTTTGTGTATGTCCCTTTGTCATTGCGATATGCGATCTCCGATTGCTTTATCGCAATGTAGAATTGTTTTATAATATTTAAAGGAATACTTTATTTTTAATAAAAAGGCTTTATAAAATGATTTATTTACATCGGGCCTTTTAATAAAGATTTTTCTTATTATGAGGTTAAAACTAGTTTTATTCATCAACTCACAAATCTAACTAAGTTTATTTAAAAAGGGACCCATTTCATATTAAGATTTTGTGTAAATTTTTTATAGAAATGGGGGATTACTGTACAACACAATAAACCAATACATCATATAAGCTAGTTGGATTAAACATAAGTATAGTATGCCTCAAATAACTACGAAGATCACCTATGTATTTCAACAATCTCTAGTCAGTCCAATGATATGCCTAACGTTAAATCTCTCTTACGGAATTCCTGAGTATAGCTTTGAACACTTTGACCTTTTAATTGATGTAGTGTTTTCCAACTCATCATTTCTTGTTGCATATAAGCCAAAGGATAAAATTTCTTCTTAATGACAGAAATAAAGTCATTCCAAGTTGAAATGATTTTACCATGATTTTGGAGATCTTCTTGTGTCTTGCCTTCCCACCATACAAGTGCGATTCCTCCAAGTCGAAGGCTAGCTAGCTGGATCTTCTTCCTTTCTGAAAAAAACTTTTTGCGCCCTAAAATATACTTCAATTTGTCTTATCCAATTATCAAGCTTTTCAGCATTAAGTTCTCCATCATAAATTGGCAAATCAAATTTTACATCTAATTTGATCAAAGAGGTTTTTTTTTTTCTTCTTCTTAGAAGGACTAGATTTATGAGAAGAAGAAGATGACGATGACGATGATGGTGATGATGGAGGAGATGGTGGAGGAAGCATTCCTCCCTTTCCCTTATCTTTAGGAGATGAAGTTCCTTCATCTTTGTTCTTCTTAAACTCGCGATACATCTCTTCAACCATAGCATGTATCGTCATGAAACTATCCAAGAATTGAGATTCTGACCCAAGTGGAGTTTCATCTGCCATCCTTCTTTGTGAAAAGACCCTTCCAATCTCTGGATTCGCCTCAACAAGTTCACCTTCACCTCGTCCGAGCCTCAACCAGTAAGCATTCAAATCTTCACACAAACTTGTCAAACCTTAAAAACCTTGCTGCTCTGATACCACTTGATCCGTTAATGAAAAAGGCATTATAGACTTTATGTGAATTTGTTTATGTTACTTAGTGCAACGGATTGAAAATATTTCAAATAACATAAACACATATATTGGTTGAAAACACATTCAAACACATCAACACAAAAAATTTAATAAAGGAGTTCACCAGACTTTCTAGCTACGTCTGTTGGTCCTTTCGCTTCCAGTGCTGACCTCTTTATTTTGTCTTCAAATTGCTGTTACAGGTATGAGCTCGAAAATAGAGTCTCAAATAAGGAAATGGACCTCACCATTGCATTCAACTCAAAATTTCGAGTCAAACGAGTATAAAATCGACCATATTTGGCCACTGTGACCTCCAAACCTCCTAGAATGGTCCAAAACCACCTCTGTCCCTAAAAAACCACCCTCTGTTTGGAAACAACCACCTTGGTCTGCATAAAACCACCTCATACTACGTGCTGGTGGTATGGTGGGTTCAACCCTTGCAACAGGTTTTATAAAACTTTGGTGCCTTGGTTAACCAAGTCCCATCCTTTGACATGTTGGTTAGCGGAGGTATGTGAAGTCGTTTGTATATAAGGTTTTGGAAGGTTGAGGGTTCGGAACTCCTGCCCGACCATTCCACCATTGCTTAGGTTATACATTGGATATGTGATATGATATGGTTGTTCCGTTGGTTTAACATTGATTATATGGTATTAATATACCATATATGGTTGCGATTTGTGGTGAATGTGGGATATTTTTAATTATATGATAACCATAACTTCAAAGGTCCGATAGTCGTGGGGTTGACCCTGACCATCTGACCTTTTTCTGGCAAAAATGTTGCCACTTCTGGAGGTCAAGGGTTTGATCCTCCCTAATCCCCAAAATTTTGGAAATAAGGGCAAATTGGGGAAAATCTGGGCTGCCACATGTCAGCACCGAATTGGCCCGTATTAACCAATCACAATCCGCCATGTCACCTCCTCTGCTGACATCATCTAGGATCCATGGCTCATTCCTGGGTTGACACGTGTCCCTGCTGACGTAGGAATTGACCGTTGACCTAGTTGACGTTTGACTTTTTTGATTATCTATTATCTTGGATATTTATAATTCTTCCGTTTTATTGGATGGTTTCCGCGTTAGTTGGGGATGAGGAACTTGACCAAATAAGAAATTGTTTGACTAGTCAACAGAGTGATATCCCGATCGATTAAACCAAATTTGGAGAAATATTTTTCATTACTATAGTGGATCCTTTGATCTTTTTTCCCTAAGTTTCCATAAACTTTGACTGGCTCTAACTTCTTCATCCGAACTTGGATTTATGCATCGTTCACACCAGTGGAATCGTATCGAAAAGCACTTAGACTTGATCCCACTTTCATCTATATTTGAAGACTTTGATCTGGAGGCAAAAATGAATTCATTTTGGATCAATGACACATATCAGTCACATGAAGCTTTCAAATAAAAATTTTGAAGAAAGTCTCTAATAGTGCACCTACTTCAGTTTCTAGTCACTAATAGCTCATCTATTTCCCCAAAACCACATAGCAAACATTTTTTTCATGACCTAGTCAATAATCTTGGTGCTAACCAAAGTCCCTCTTAGCGCTCTTCGTCTATCCTTCCCCACTTCAAGTTTTTGTTCATGTTCCATTAGCCGAGATGTAGAGGAAGCAAGAATCCTAAGAATTCTTGCTATCCAAAATCTCTATGAGTAAGTCTCCTATTTATGTTCACCATGAATATAAATTGCTGTCGGGTTCACTGACACGCTATTGTTATTCAGTAGATGAGGTTTTCTCTTAATGTATGAACATAAATGCGATTATTTTGTAGATGGGGTTTAATTTTCGATTATTTAGGGATCCCCGTCTGAAAATGTTTTCTCTTAATGCATGACCACAAATTAGACTCAAGGTAATCTAATGACATAAGTGAATTAGGTGTTCAATTGGGCAAGGAGACTATGCTGGTGTTCATTTCCATTTTTTCCATTTCTTCCCATTGATCGTTGGTGCTCTACTTTGCCTCAAGGGAATGCTGGCCTACACTCTTGGCTCCTCTCCATTCCTTTCTATTGGTTAATGGATCCCGAATGCGCCCAGGTAGATTCTAATTCCATTAATTTTTAATCTCTCAAATTTCATTTTTCTTTTGTAGTGCAGAGTTTCCTTATGGTTTTTAATTCCCTTGGTTTCTTTTTTCAAGAAAACAAAATTGAAAATGTTCCATTAGTGAAGAAAAACATGTTTACATACGATCTAATATACCAAATATATATATATATATATATATATCCACATGTGTGTGTCAAAACCAAAAATAAAATTGATGCATCGAAGGCAACATGCTCCAAACTTAAAACCAAGTCCACCCATACCCTATCAACCCAGAAAAATCGATAACCAAAATAGATTTACAAAAAAGACCAACTGATATAACAAGATACACTACAACTGTGCAAAATAAAAAAAACACAGATCATAAGACCCATCAAATTGTTGTGTGGAAGACTAAAGATGTCTCTGCAAGAAAAAATATATATTGGATAATAAAGCATCAACACCAATTTATGAAACTTGATATGATATTTAACCCTCACCTAGAAACTGAGTATTTAAAATGTCCCTGATTCGTGGAATCAATGATCGAATTGAACTCGCTATGCAAATGATTGAAGGAAATAGTTTGGAAAATCTCCTTAATCTCTAGAATCCTCTGCATCTAGTTGAACATGAGTGGAGGTGTGAAATAAGAGCCCATGTTTATCCAATCAATGGTTACATGGGAATCTAAAAAAATGTTGATTGCATCCAACTTTAAGAGTTTGGTGCAGTAGAAAAAACCTCATAAAGCGAGGATTTCCGCTCCATTATTCGTCCTGTTAGAGTCAGTCTAGTAGCCCTCCATCAGCGATCAAAACTCTTTGCATTTGCATAAGTAGGTGTCTCATTAGTATCATCTCATTGCATTCCATTAGGCATGCCATAACCTTGATGGAGGAGCTGGTGTCTTTATTCCCCTCTTGGCACTGCTGGATCAAGTTGTTTCAGTCAATAAACT
>APFE031731391.1:48278-69395 GCA_000404065.3 Pinus taeda | reverse complement strand
CAGGTTTACCCAAGTCCAAAGGAAAGAGTGTTATCATGGTGGTAGTTTATATAATTACCAAGCATGCACACTTTTGTGCATTATCTCATCCACTTAAAGCGAGTACAGTTTCTACTACATTTATGGAAACAATTCAAAAGCTACATGGAAACCCAAAGATTATTGTAAGCGACAGAGATCCCGTTTTCACTGGAATTTTTTGGACATAATTATTTTCTTGTCTTGGTACTCAGTTAGCTCATAGCTCAACTTATAATCCTCAATTTGATGGGCAAACTGAGATAGTAAACAAATGCTTGGAAGGATATCTTTGTTGCTTTGTATCTGATAAATAGACACAATGGGTCAAATGGTTTCCTTTAGCTAAATGGTGGTATAACACTTCCTTCCACACTGTAACAAAAATGAACCCATTTATGGAACTTTATGGATATCATCCACCATCCATCACATCATATTTAAGAGAAAATTCTAAGGTTCAAGTAGTGGAAGATCACATTGAGCATCAACAACAAGTTCTCCAACTCTTAAAGGATAACCACACCTTGGCACAGAATAGAATGAAACAACAAGCAAATCAACATTGCAGCGAAAGAAGTTTTGATGTAGGTGATTGGGTATTTCTATGACTACAACCATATAAACAAATGTCCCTCAAGCAAGCTAAAAAGGATAATAAATTATCACCAAATTATTATGGTCCATACAAGGTGTCATGTCAGGTCCCTATAATACTAGTGATTCCCCCATTACTACTGTCATTGTATCCCTTATTGTTATTGTTGTGCCCCTATTGTCCCCATATTGTTATTATTTTGCCTCATAGAAGCCCACTATTGTTATTTTTGTGCCCTTATATTATTATTGTTAGATCAGCTTTGGTTATATTGTGATCCCTTAGACTCCTATATATATAAAGGAGGTTTTGTCATTTGTATCATCCAAGAATTGTTAATTTGTTTAATGTAAAGGAGGTTTCCCCCTAGAAGAGGTTGGTTTCTAAGTCGTTGATCTATCTTTTCTATATTTTTGTGAGCTGGTTTCATAACAGACCTCTACATCTCTCTCAAGTTTTAGAATAAAATCTTGAATAAAATGAGTTTTGTCTTCGGAAGAAAATTTGCGTGACTCTAAATAAATAGATAAGAACTTTGACAAAACTTCATCAATCTGATCATCATCAAAATGTCCCAATATTCCTTAAAACCTTCAATAGAAATAGGATTTTCCACATACCCTGTCATCTCGATTGACTAGGAAATAAGATATGAAATTATGCTCTAAATTCCTTGGATAGTGGAGTCGCCATAGATGTTTTGAACTATGGATTGTTTGAAAATGGGTTTTCCCAACGAATAATGCACAACCTTCTTGTGTATGATCATTGTTCACAATTAGTAATTGAATCTTAATGTTGATGGTTCTTTCCCTGGGAATATGGAACCTTTCACTCGCTGGAAACGTCGCCACTATGTTAGCACTCTGTAATTTCCTCTAGGTTGAGGATAGGAACCCAAAGGTAACCACAAACCACTTTGAAATTAGAATCTAGCCCTTCCAATTTCAAAGAGGGCTCTCTCTCTGAAATCTTCAACCATAGATCTTAGGCTAGGTATTAGGATCAGAGGGGAATACAATATAATAGTTTTAAGGGAGGGAAGGGAAAAACAATTGGGCATACGATCTTATGGTGCTAATTATTTTCAATGATATGATGTTGAAATTTAGGAAACTTTAGATCAGGGAAAGATAGGAAATCCTTATGGTATTTTTAACAAAAATTCATTGTAGATGGGTGAACAAAGGGATGATAAAATTGATGTAATCTAAATAATCTAGCTAAGGATGAATTTTAGATATCTCAATAGAAGAAAAACATTAATTGTTCGAAAAGCTAAAACATAGCACTTTAACAGTGAATTCCGAAGCAAATCCTTGTTGATATAAACAAGAAGACATGACACATCAATCATGATCATAATGGAAGATAAATTCACATAGACATGATAAAACACCACCATAAGAAATTGACACATGAATCCCTGTAAAAATCGACTTAAGCCTTCACCATTCACTGAAATATGAAGATGTACACTGCACAATGTCTTCTTTCTCTAACCCTGACCAACCAACCCTTTGCACGGTGAAATTCATGAAATATATACAATTATCTCATCCTTGGACTTAGGGGGTTGAGCTCAACTATTTCCACAAAGATAGAATCGGTTACATTAAATTTAGAATTGCCTGCTAGGAAATAGAGACTAGATTTCTAAAAATATCGATCAAATATTAAGATCATATCTATCCTTTCATGACAGATGTTACAAATCTGAAGGATTTTTTTGTATATAAGATTGTTCTTGAGATAAACATCTATCATTTTTATAAAATTATACTCCATCTCCTCGAAAAATGCACCCAAGGATCATGATTAAAACAGGAAATGACAAAATATGCAAAATAGGCTGTAAATATTTATTAGAATATTCCAATATATGACACCTGTTAAAAAAAAGGAGGAAGTTATCCTTATTGAGCTCTTTTTTGACATAAACCTATTTTACTTTTTCAAAATTAATCTCCATTAGATCATAACCCTATTTTTTTTTTTTTGTAAGCTTGGTGATTCCTTTCTATTAATTTTCATAAACTGGGCAGATTACATCCATGTATCTATGAGTTAGGTGGCCTAAACCTGCCCATTGGGAAACTAGGTACATTGGCCACCTATCTAGAAAATAAGTCATCCATAAACACAAAATTTTGAGAATATTTAGCCATTCCATATACACCTATATGTCTTTGTTCATCTTATGTCCTAGATAGTTATAAACATAACTGGAAATACTACTATATTAATATATAAGCATTTGTCACGTGGAATGAGTTGAGGTTGCAGACAAGATCAACCTTCCTAGTATCTACAAATATCTAGTGACAAGCAAGCCAATCAAAAACTATATTTCTCTAAATATGCAATTAAAAACAAAGGAAAACAAGTGTTTTAGGCCTACCTTGGTTCCAATGCAAGTTTGTGGAAGCCTCGCTCCCTCGCTCCAAATGAGCTTCCTTGAAGTGTAATTCTGCAAATGCAAACAAGCAAACCAAATTAAATAGCACCTGAAAATCCAATATCATAAAGCATATTCATCATAATGATTAAGGAGATTATGAAACAAACCACATAAGACAATTTGTTGAGAAAAATGAATCTGATTGTATTAATTCAAATGAAGAAGAACTTTACAACCTATGCCTTGATGCTGTACAAGCTCCTCCCAGGGTCTGACAAGAAGTCTCCTCTACTTTGACAAGTTTCACTCACTTTCCAATGAAACCAAAAGGTATGTGATCTCTCCTCTCAAGTTTAACTAGGAAGTCCCAATTCCATCAGCATTTACCCTCAAAATGTTCAGCTTCTAACCTCTCCAGCAATTGACCCATTGCCTTAATTTATAGTGCAATGGAGGGAAGTTACTAGGTCCTCCTTCAAAGGGATAAAGTCCTCCTTCAAAGGGATTAAGTCCTCCTTCAAGTCGATAAAGTCCTCCTTCAAAGGGATAAATCCCTCCTTCAAAGGGATAAAGTCCTCCTTCAAGGGATTATCTCCTTCTCTTTTGGGATGCATGAACCACCTTGGAGCGAACAATCCACATCAAAAACCTTCTAGAAACATCTAGAATTAACCCAAAAGTGAGGTTTTTAGGATAAACTTGCGCCTTTTTTACTTTTACAGGGGTACGAACCCACCCCTTTACAGACAGAGTGTGCAGGTACGCAGGTAACATGTACAAAGGGTGCGAGCCTGCAGGAAAAAGTGAGAGAAAGTGCGGAACCAGAGTAATATTGATTTTCAATGTCTTTCTCTCATTTACAAAGCTTGACATGAAGAGCTAAGGTCTGAGACTTGCTTAGGAGGCTAGTATAAGTGATGATGGACCCATACTGGTTGCAAATAATCATGGTGACGATATTTTTGTGTAACACCCCGCAACCAGGAAGTAAGAAGAAATGAAAAGAAAAGAAGTGGAAAGACAGTGCTCCACAGGATAAACAAAACAATCAGTCTCCTGAAGAGAAGATGAACCCTCGTTAACCATGTCTAATTTGTAATGAGGAGAAATTCACTCATGATTGTCCACACTGGGCAAAGGTGAATCAATTCCTTAAATCCTCTGCTACACCTACTATGTTGACAGACCCATTCCCAAATTAGGAGACCAACTTGGTTGCTCGACACCCTACTTCCTCTAATTCAGTTTTAATTATTTCATCCACTAAGCCTTAAAAAGTTATTTTCGTGGCTACCCAAAGTAATTAGGACTATGGTAATGTAAATCAATTGAATGGTCAAGCTATTGATCAAATTTACAATTCGACTGAATCTCCATCGGAATCTACTCCAAATGTTGTACCTACTAAATTAATGATTAATCCTCCCAAGGGTGTTATTCATAAAATTGACATTCAACCCTCGCACAAGAGCTACTCAAAACTATAACATAGTTGAGTACATGGCTCAGGATCCATCATTTGTTTACTCTCGTGGTGTTGCAAAATTTCCCCACCCAAAAAAGGCTTTGCTCTCGACAATTGGATGTATAGATCCTTTGGATTATGACCTAATAGTCTTTAACCATGAGAACCATACACCTCGACTTCTAGCTCAGTTATCCTTTAGATCCAGGTTGTTTTTCATGGTAGAAATATTCATTGTTCCATTGTGGATGAAGGGCCCTCAACCTGTATTATGTCCCTGTCTTGTTGGAAGGCTATTGGTTCTCCCCAATTGAGCTAGTCACCAACCACTTTGAAAGCTTTTGATGGTAGAACTTACAAACCATGTGGGATTTTGAATTCTCTACAGGTATAATTAGGTGGAAATATTTTATCAGTAGAAGTCGAATTTATCGATGGACCTCTAGATTATAATCTTCTACTAGATTGCACGTGGTTCTATGTCATGGTTGTGGTTGTTTCCACATATTTTTGAATGATTTCTTTTCCTCATAAAAGAGGTATCGTATCCATCAATAAACTCACTTTATTTTGCACTAGTTATTCATACTGGAAGTGTCCCTCTCATGGGGGAAACCCCTCACCCATACAAGCATGTTGGAGTTGGACTATTTAAGGACTCCACTCTCATGGGAACCTTTTCACATCATCCTCCTTCACTGCCTAATAAATCCACTTCGATTACCTATATTAATATGATTTATTCTTGTGTTGCTCCAATTGATCCATGGGTAGTACTAGATCAATATAATATCTATAGTTTTGGTTATCGTATGTCGCTCAACCCCATTGAGCAAGATTATGAAGCCATCTATTTGGCTTGATCCCTCCTCTTTGATTAATTGGGTTGATTGTTCTTTAGATTATGGTACATAATCTGATCCTTTCCCTCATATGTTTTCCACCGATGAGAGGATCATGGAGATCATGAAGCTAGATGATACACCATGGGATGATCTTAATGAACTTTATAAACCTAATTGAGTAGATTCATCTACGAATTCTGTGTACATTTACGATGGAAATTATGAGAAGAACTTGTCAAACATTGAAGAGACCATTCCTCTTGACATTTCAGTTAAACCCAACATTGTCGAAAATCTACATATCGATACGTCTTGTTCTCCTTATGAGGTCAAAACTTACAAGGCCCTATTCCAGGAATTCATAGATGTTTTTTCTTGGTCTTACGAAAAAATGCCTGGTATTAATCCAAACATCGTTGTGCATGGAATTAAAATGTATCTTGATTCTAAACTAGTGCGGAAATTCCTTTTCCTAGTTCATCCCAAGAAATCCACCGCCATCAAAGTTGAAGTTGAAAAACTTTAATGAGATGGTTTCATCTACCCTGTACCTTTAACTAACTAGGTGTCTAATATTGTTCCTATTATGAAAAAATAGGGAACAATCCACATGTGTGTCGATTATTGGGACATAAATCACACTTTTCTGAAGGACAACTATCCCACCCCATTCATTAACTAGATCATTGATGATTATGTTGGTTGCAAAATATATTAATTTATGGACAGTTTCTTCAGCTATAATCAAATAAACATTCTCTTGGTGGACCAACATAAGATTGCATTCATTTGTCCCTGAGGCACATTTGTGTACAAAAGAAATCCCTTTCAACTTAAAGAATGTTGGAGGTACATTCCAGAAGGCCATGAATTATGCCTTTCACAAAATTAAACATATTGTGAAACCTTATTTGGGCGATTTTCCTGCTCATTCACAACAGCAGACTGATCACATGATGCATCTTAGTGCAATATTTTTACGATTGAGACATTATAACATTCAACTCAATTTGTACAAATGTCTATTTTGTGTTAGCTCCAGTCATCTTTTCTATTTGGTTGTATCAAAACAAGGGATCCATATTGATCCTTTGAAATTTCAGGCGATAATTGATTTGTCTGCTCATTCTTCCCTCCTTTAGATTCAATGACTCCAAGGGAAGGCTAACTTTCTTTAGAGATTCATTCCCAATTACTCCGAACTAACCAATGGAATTACTTTCTTTCTAAAGAAAGGGGTCCTCTTCCATTGGGATGACGCTGCTTAAAAAGTGTTCGATGCCCTAAAAGATGTACTGGTTCCGACATCTTTATTATGCCCCCCTGATTACCAACAAGGTTATTTCCTATACCTCATCGATGCAAGTACTACCATTGCTATGTTATTGGTTTAGGAGGACGATATAGGAACTGAACATCACATTTATTACTTGTGTCAGAATCTCAATGATACCGAAATCAAGGACACTCATGTCAAGAAGTTAGCTTTGGTAGCTGTCTAAGTTGTTCAAAGGTTTCAGCATTACATCCTGCTCTGTAAAAATATGGTTATTTCATATTGTAACCCCATGTTGTATATCCTCTCATGACAATTACTAGGGGTCAAATACTCTAAGTGGATTGTAATCCTACAAGAGGAGTTAATTTGTGACCTTCCCAATTATGAAACTAAAATGACATCTAGTGATTCTATTATAGATGAGTCGTTATTCCTGATTTTGTCATATGATCTGTGGTATGGAGACATTCTCATATATACCCAGACTCATACTTTCCAGCCTGATACCTCTCTCTCTAACCAACGACATATCTAATATCAAGTCAAAAATTATATTATAATTGGTGACACTCTCTATCGTCACGGTATCGATATGGTTTTTCGAAGGTACCTTAGCCATGAGGAGGCTAAGAAATTCTTAAATGAATGTCATTTGGGGGCATGTGGCAGTCATTCTTCTGGATATGCTACCGCACAGAAGATCCAACATGTTGGTTACTATTAGCCTACCATATTTCGCGATTGTATCCTCGTTGTCCAGAAGTGTCATGCATGCCATATTTTTTATCAAAAAAATCTATGCTCCACCCACTCCTTTGCATCCTATTATCATTTTTGGTAATTTTGTGAAATTGGGCATTGATTTCATAACATGTAACCCTCACTCAGCTGGGGGGCATGCTATATCATCGTAACAATTGATTATTTTACCAAATGGGCCAAGGTGATGTCTACATATAACAATACTGGTGAAATATTTACTTTATTTTTTTTAACCATATCATTGCACAATTTGGTGTTCCGCAAGCTGTAGTTATGGACCATGGAAAACATTTTCGTAATCACATGATGTCTGAACTGACTAAGAATTTGGGAATTTCCCATGAAATATTCACTCCCTACTACCCTCAGGAAAACATGCAAGTTTAGGCGATTAATAAATTTCTCAAAACAATGCTTCAACGTATGATAGGGTTCCATAAATTACACTGGCATCTCATTCTTTATGTGGATTTGTGGGCATAATTAACTTCTATTAACTCTACTACCAGATTTATACCTTTCCAATTGGTATATGGTGTGGAAGTAATCCTTCCAATTGAATGTGAAATTCCATCACTTAAACTTGTTGTTGAACTACTCCCTGCTACTTTCGTGGAAGAGGAACGTCTCTTACATCTGACACGCTTAGATGAAACCTGACAATATATCACTATGGCTAACAAATCCCATAAGAAAAATAGCAAGGCACAATATGACAAGTGTGTCAAGCCTCATGTCTTCTCTGAAGGAGACCACATTCTCTTATATGGTCAAGAGTTTGTTAAATTAGGATTGGGGAAGTTCGAGTCAATGTGGTTGGGTCCATATATTGTCAAAAATGTTCTTGCTAAAGGGGCCTATGAGATAGTTTATTTTGATCGAGTTCCCTTGGTGCATCCCAGAAATGGGTTGTACCTTAAGAAATACTATGCTTGAATTTTGCATAGTGCATTGTGTACATATTGTATATAGGTGTGATTGAGTGTGTTTGGAGTGTATTACCTTCAAACTTTCCGAGGTTTTTATTAATTTTGTTTACACTTGGTTTGCAGTTGTCGGCATCCCTCGAACCATATGTTGATTACGCTAATGGTGCTAGTCGTAGTACTCAAGACCTCTCTTCTGCAACTTGGCACATATTTTCTCCAAATGGCGAGTTAGTGAGTTTATAAGGAATTTGTATCAGTCTCTCTACAAATAACATCATTGAGTATAGCGTAGTGATCGAATTTTTGTCTGATTCTACTTCACTTGGTATCCGTCGTATAGTCATCAAACTTGACTCACAGCTTGTAGTACTAAAATTGACTAGTTTCTAGTCGATTAGAAGTCCAACTATGTTTCACATGTTCTTGAGGGTTCGCCTTCTGGAAAAATATTTTGATTTCATCCAGTATCAACACTTTTTTAGAAATCTAAATACATTGATAAATACACTTGCTAATCATGTTTTAGATAGACATTTATGACACATGTAAATCAATTCAATACACCACTTCACATTGAAACGAAGATAATAGAACCAAAAGAAATTCTGAAGAATATTATATAACATATATTCTATATATATATATATATATATATTATATATATATATATATATATATATATATATATATATAATATATATATTATATATATATATATATCAAAGTTTTGGCTTTACAAACAATTTTCCCAAGATACATGTGGCCACGTGGCCTAAATATACATGTGGCCAAACTATGGCTATAAGCCTTCTAGAAGACTAATCATAGTTCTCATTGTAGCCCACCACTATGCGAGCCATCTTAGAAAAAATCCAACTGATACAACTAAGCACACCAGTAATATGTAATTGTAGTTGCATAGGTAGATCGTTGACCATGGTCTCAGATATACCATGGGTCAACCACTCCATACGATGCTCAACCTATACTAGGAACTCGACCACATCGAGATCCTGTAGTACTTCTCATCCTACTGTGGTTGCTTGTACCACTGCTGGTGCCTGTTGTGAGTCTCCTGCACGATGAAGATATGAAGAAACCACTAGTTGAACAGGTCCAATATTTGCATGTGTAAAAACTAGTAGTTTAGTCTCAGATACATCAAAAATCACAAAAATTTGTAAAACTTAAAAATACAAAAATTGGTCAAAATGTCTTACCTATAACAACCCATCGCTTGCCATCAGGAAGCATGAGCTTTGAGTCTCTACAGAAATCCATCCCAGCATATGGATATTCTTATATGATGATAAGTTGGGTGCGTAACCAACTGAAGAAGATAGGTTTTAAGCTCATCGGCAAAGGACCTGCATGCCTAGACATGAGATCCACTCATCTCCTCATCAGTGGGACTATCGGATATGTGGGCTCGAGCGCGATATTTTGTGGCTTAAGAAATGGAATCCGCTTTAGATAAAAATACATCAGAATCGAACCATAGCCAAAGTTTTTCAACCATTTGTATTTTTCTTTAGTCAACTTCTCTTTCATGTTTACCAATACCCCTTCACTCCAATTGAGTACTGTAGGATCCAGATATAAAGAGCATACTGCATATGTGAATTATTTTCCACATGAAGAGATGCAATGTTGACCAATCTGACAATAAGGAACAAGATCGTTATTAAAGGTAAACGGACTACATCTTTGATGTTGATTTTTCCATCCTTAGTTGGTTGGGATCTCGGTCGACAATGTGTATTGACATAATCTTTAACTATTTCTACACCACTCCTTGAACCAGACAAAGAGATGAGGGCACCTCACCTTGACAAATTAGTCAAGAAATATGTGTCCTATACATATAATTCCAATGTATATGAACCAAGTCTAAATGTGTGTGCTTGAACATCTCATGCACGAACAAGATACCTCAATAACTCTATTTGTTGCCTCATACTAGGAAGCGAGAAGAGTTTTAGGAGCCAACAATCTCTGAAAGCCTAGATTGTGGTAGGTTCATTACTTGCAGTCAAACCTTGTTCTTCATGTTCTCTTCCCCACATATCAAGGGCATTTTTTTCTAATAGACACCTGTAACATCACAAGGAGGATCATTTGGATACATTTCATGCAAAATATCAGTAAAAATTTGAGACAAACAAGAAAAATCAAGTTGGGGATTGCACCCAACAGACCCTCCTAAGGGTAGATAATGTGTTGCATCATTGGCCCCAATGTAATTTCCTCTTGACAAATGCACCTTTTGAACTTCTAGGGGTGTGTTGGACCTAAGGCGAGGAATTAGAGCCCTAGGGGCCTAAAAAACTTGGAAAATGTGCATGAAATTACAAAATGGAACCATGAAAAGGAAGAGAAAGGTCTCAGCTCCTACTTTGGGGTGACAACGCTTGAAATGATCCACTGGATTGGTTGCAATCAGCTGCAAAATATTCAGGGAAAAAGCACTCAAAACTCACTCTCCAAGAGGTAAATGTGAAATGGTAAAAATGAGTTACCTTTTGCCTATTTTATGGTCATTTTCATCATTAATTTATTAGTATTTTGACTTAAATATGAATCAGTTTTATCATGAAACATGTATTTCTAACCTTTTGGTGGTGTTTTGAGCAAGATGAAAGTTGTTTTAATGGATTTGATGATGTCTCAATTGAAACATACCTTTTCAACCAGGGAGCATACTTTTATCACTTTTTTAGGCTTTGTAAACCTACGAAAAAGGAACTCCCTGGATTCCTCATTCAACTCTTTTCAGACTCCCTAAACATGAAAATATTATTGAGGACTTGTCTTTTCAAACTCGTTAAAGTAAATGAAAATATGTCTAATCAATATACTTTTAACCATTTTCTAGACTGAGATAAACTAACTACGAAAAAGGAATACCTTAGTCAACCATGGCTAAGAGGTTCTCCTAAGTCTTGTTTTCTGCCTTTTCGGACTCAAGAGACTATCTATGAAAAGGAATCTTTGGATTTTTATTTTTTTCCTTTTTTTAAAACTCTCTAAACATGAAAAAGATGTTGAGTTAGACCTTTGTTGGACTCGTTAAAACATCAAACAATGATGGAATTGTCGAACATGACAGGATCGAACCACTCCTTCTCAGGGTTCGTTAAACATACTCATAAGGATTCATTCGAAGGATGAACTTACAGATCAAGCATACGTTATCATCCTCAAGCTTGTTGAAAAAAGAAAGAGGTACTGACCAAAAATGGTTGGGGAAATTTGGAAAATGGGATATTCCACCTATTATGGCAGTGAGTTGCTCTTGAACATGACACTCTTCCACTTCATCTCCGTGGCTGTTGGGTTGGGAAGTCTGCTTGTCTTTTAGTTCTTCACACCATTTTAGAGCCTTTATTTTTAGTTTTGGGTCAATTCCAGATCCATTTAGTTTCGTTGGTGTGTTCAAGAGAATTCATTCAATTAATATATGTTACGATACTCTTAGGCCTTCATTCCATGTCTTCCATTCCTGGACCAGTTCCATATTAAATTATTTCTTTCTTGAATCGCAATACCCTTTTCGTGTCGTTGATGGGGGATACATCAAGGCCCTCTTGCGATGGGTCGCTTCCTATCTACATCAACTCATTATCCAGGAAGTTGACTTAGAAACTCTTCTTTGGTACCTTGACACTTGCATACATCAATTGCAAGTTTCCTCACTCTCGACAAAATTTTTACATCACCAGCCTTTGATTGATAGATTATGTGTGGTGTTCAACTTCAACTCATTCATTCACACCATATAGATTGTATTGTAGTATCTTGAGAGCTATTAACATCATCAGTGGTTTCTCTTAGATCTGTTAATGGGTTATGTCATTGGCCGGTAATCATATGGTGTTTTCCATGTTCGACTCGAGATCCTTTATTCACATGGTTAAACTCATATGTTGGACGATCGAGTGAACGATATAGAAGACCCTAGATCTAGTTCCATCCATCTGGGTTGCGATTATGGGATTAATACAAGATCATAATGTATGACGGCTATGATCATTTAGAAAACCATTCAATCATGGGTCCACCCTTTGTCATTAGTGGACATGTCTTCTTGATCATTGTACATGTAATGTTAGCTTATGTGTTGAGTATGGGTATACGTCCCTCAACAGAGATATCATGATGTAAATGTATTGTAATAGATTATGATCATACTAGTTGTTCTTGATCCGGACTTATCACAAGGTAAAGCACTTCAGTCATCAACCACTATTTCAGACTGTGCTCTTTAGGGGGCAATTTTTTATATGCCATTTTGTCACATTTGGTCAATATGCCTACAAAGTAGATCCATCAACATCCACGAACACCTTGTCATCCTCCCTACACAAATCCCTAAGCACAAATGTTATAAATCCATGAGTTTCTAACCTTTACTACTTCATTTCAGTGCTTTTAAAGCCCAACATACCTTGGCCCCTTAGGGACCTTCTTTAAGTGGAAGGTTTCTTAGTTCTTCACCTGCTCTGATCAGAGCAAGTTTTCCCTTGTGGGGGGTGCGTTGATAAAGAAAATTCAAGAAAAACAAGAAGAATCCTGAAGCTTCCTCTTCCAAAATCTTCCAGGAGTTTTTATAACCATTTACCTTGGATAAGAACTTCGAATCATATCTCCCCTATCTTGGAGTTTTCACCTTCTTATCCCTTGATATCATCCTCCCATCAAGAGTGGATCTCAATTGTAGATTGGTAAATCGATAAGAATTACTAAACTACCATCCTCTCTTATATATTTAATGCCATTCATAAGCTAGAGGTGGGATTTTGGAGATTAATCAGACCCTTATGATGTTTCTTTGATCATAAGAGAGACATCATTCCCATGCATTCAGGTGGCTTGGAGGTGTACATTGTGGCAAGGAAGGACAAGTCAACTTGGGAGGTTCTCTACAAGATCAACTTCCACTTTTGGTTGTAAATTATCTCCCTTCCATTTTAATACAAATATTTCTCGTTTTTCGCCACGTGTTATGTTATGTTTATGTACATATGTTTCGTTTATATGCTTATCCATTCAATAGAATGATTATTTAATGCTACATAGATATCGTAGATCTTCGGCTTGTGTTATTTGTTTATGCAGGTTCTAATTATAGCGATTAGAGCTACGGTTGGAGCTAACAAGATAATAAGAGAGAAGAACTTGCGACAGATAACAAGTAAGTCATCTTTCCATTCTCCAATTCTATTAAGGAAAAATTCATATTCTTTGATTTCTATTGTTCTAGACTAGGACACCAGGTCTAGGGAAGATACTTTTGTCTTCAGTCATAGGTTATATATAACAATATCATTACTTGTGAAAATTTGTGTTGGCCTTCCTAAAAATAGCATGATCTTGTTATTGGATGTGTTGGATACATTTAATGAATTTGGTCGCTCTATCTACTTTATTGTAAGTGTGATAGGGCTCCCCTGTGTGTTGATGCAATGGGAAGAGCTACATGAATTGGGGCCAATGGATGAAAATCAAGGAAACCCTAAGAAGAGTTTTGGCTGATAAAATTATAAAGAGTCTTGTCGTAGCTATGATAAACAAAAGGAATTATTTTATCCAATGTATGATGCTTGGAGTTGCACATTTCAAGGATATATAAATCGTCATCTTAATGACCTTCATATTGTATTTAGTCTAGGCATGAAAGGTAGTGGACTTGGTCACCTTTGTGTCATCATGTACCAAAGGATAGATCATAAGGTATTGAGGATCCTATTATCCATATAAAATACAATGGTCTTTACAATCCAAAATAAAACCAACATGCTTGAAGAAGATGTTAGTAATGTCATTTTCCATGATACTTGTCTTGCAGGGTATTAAAATTACATATTATAGAGATTTTTAACAACTTCAAGACCATAATGATGACTATGCTTGGTTAAGGGAATCCTTGATATAAAATTCATGGACATTTACTCCTAAATTTTCCATTCAGATTATGTCAATAACAATGGTAATATTGGAAAAAATTTGGTCTATAACTTTAAATGCAATTTTTTGCAATGTTCCTTAGCATGTTTCAAGGCTTTTATGTACATTAGGTGGGGGATTAACTCATTTTGTTAATTTTCTTTCAAATAAGCTAACAAAATGATCCAGATTTATGAAGGGAATGATATGAAATAAAAATTTATAAAAAAAAAATAGAGATATAGTCAAACTTAACTTCTATTTATAAATGGATGTGATGAAATTGTAAAAATGTGAAATGAAAGAAAGTCACCCAAATGGTGGTAGCTTATCTCTAAGAAAAGATGTGACGACTACGGATATTCACAAAAAAACGTTACAATGAGGTCGAAGGGCCCATTTTAACATAAAGCAACAATGAGAAAACTATAAACATCCAAAAACCTAACCGTATGAGATAGAATGCCAAAAGACTTGTGGCCCCAATAGGATTAGTTGGTAAGGAACTTCTTGGGGTCATAGCTTTTACATACAATCTCTATTTAGCACACTCAATAGCTCATTGGAAATTTATAGCCAAGAAGTACACATTTCGACTAGGCCAGAGAATCATGAGTTCCTACCATGTCAAAGAAATTGTCGTTTAGGGCCTCAAAATGGCCCCAAAAGTTCAGGACCCAAAAAAACTATTGAAAAACTGCCAAGATGGAGATTTGTGCTTTGAGGTAGTGGAATAGGTGGGTGGCCACTAATATCCACCTAGGTAAAATATATATATAATATACATAAAATCAAAAAAAAAAAAAAAAAAAAATAATAATGCACCAAAGGAAAAGTTATGATTATGGAAATGATCATATTTTCTTAGATATATAATATTTATCCAATTCTAAATTCCAACTCTACTCTAACATCATGCTAAGGTTGGGTTTTTCTGCATATTAAGGATTTTCCGTCTTAGGTTTCTTGAACTAGTATAAAATGAAGCTTCAACCTCTTATTCTAGGATTTTCGCTAATGAACATTAGAAATCACATATTTTCTTAAAGATAAACTATCACCATTATATCCACTATGTATTGTCATTAGCTACATTCCAATATTTTCCAGAATTAATCCATTAATAGAGTTTGTATTTTATTGTAATACTCTACTTTCAATATTGTATCTTATGTTCTCTCCACACTATTATTTGTTTTAACATTTAATTCTTAACCTATTGCATATCAATGGAATTAGACAAGTAATATTTTTGTTATTTTTACATGCATGTTGAGATTAAGATATAAAGAGTTGAGCCTTACGCCAATTGAACCTAATGAAGTTCTTCCTTACCAACCTAAGCAAACTCCCAAAGAAGGTGAACTAAAGAAAGGTGATGAAGTAGTATATCTTACCATGTTGTTTCTCTATGAATCCTTCAAGTGACATACGAACATGATGATGGATAATTTCACCCAAACCCTTTGGTGATTCACAATAACAATAGCTAAAGATTTAATGAATAATGGCTTCAAAGGAACAACACCCTTCAGTGTACGAGTTAAATTTGATACCTCTCTTTTTGAATGAAAGATACAAAATCTTTGGAGAGATGGTTAGATCAATTAACAAGATATTTCCCTATTCATAATTTTTTCAACTTTGAGAATGTTATCTTCACACTCATAAAGGCTCATCATATAAAACAATAATGGGATAATTTGTATGACATGTTGTAAATGATTATGAAATGCATGTGATAGAGCCAACTTATGGGTATGTTGATGTGATCAAGGAGGAGTATCATCTTATTAGAAACTATGACATCACTACATGAGATGGACAACCTTGTGTCTGAGTAAAGAGAAAATTGTGCCGAAGTACACCAATTCCTTCCATACCTTGTGTGAAAAAATGGATATCAAGGACTTTGAGTGACAATTGGCACTCAATTACTATAATGTCCTAGTACATCTAAACCAAAATGAATTTTCTAGACATATCTTCATTGGGAGCCATTGATCATTACATTGTCAAGCTTAAAGAAATAATTTGACATAAAGACAAGAAAGAGTTTGTGTTTGAAAAAAAATCACAACATCAAAAGAAAGGTAAAGGAAACCCTAACTCTTAGAAAAGAGGATAAAGCAAGATTAATTAGCCTTAATATAATAAATGAAATTAGCATACACAAAGGAAGAAAAATATTCAAAGTGAATAGGTAAAGGGTGTCACACCCATAAAACCCCTTGGCACAATAATGGTGAATGCCATACTAAATAGTCATTATTAGCCAAATTAAAAACATAAATCTTTTATTCATCCCCACCACCCCCAAATCCGATGAACAAGTGAAAACATATAATTGATGCAACACATAACATTTCAATCCCCACTAAAAAGGCCAAGCCAAAGAAACAAGATTAGGATCTTGAGGAAGGTGAGCCATGGTTGAGTGATGAGAGTCACTCTAGATATGGGTGAAGGGGATATTGTTTCATTTCAATGTCGACATTGTTACGCAAGATAAATTGATTTTAATTTACATCATCAAGAAGATGAAATTGCCAATGATACCAAAACCCCATGTATATGTCATTAGTTAACTGAACTATAGACAAAGAATCGAAGTCATCCAATATTACCTCTTACAATATGACATATATCTCTTTAAATATGAAGTGTTGTATGATATATAAAAGCATCATCCCCTATACAATATACCCTTACATTCTTAAATAAGAATATATTTAAGGAATCATGCCATCTAGTGTGTGCCTTTATATTATTAAGCAAAAATATATTTGATTTGAGATAATACTCACTTTCTAAAAATAAAAAAATAAAATATCACATTCATAAATTAATAATAAATTCCTAACCTTTTTCAATCACTAAATTTCTTCTTATTGATATCTTCCCTTCACTTTGCAAGACCCACATGAACTTGAGTTAATTAAAAATATTTATTTCCACATACAACAAACTAAACTACAGTAAAGTACATTACTAATTTTGATGAAAGGATATTTTGGGGTATACTAATTTCTCCTTTCTTTACAAATTTTGATCCTGAGGCCTATGGGTTATGGGCCCACAAACCTATCAGAAGCGTTCCTTTTTCGTTTAAGCCTCAAAACTCGGGACCATTCAACTATCGGAATACATGGATTACACAAGATACACGGGAAACCCCTATCTGAAACACCTAGCCGGATCTCAAAAATTATTCACCTGCATTCATAACTTCATCAGGTCCGCTCCATCGCGATCGGCACATCGCATATTGGCATTCCATGGCACCGTCACTTAACCTTCCCGAAATTTTATCATCGATTAATTCTCCATCGTTGATTCTTTTCTTGATCCAACGGTTGATGTCTTTTCCCGCTCAATCAAACTTGCACGACACTCCTCCATCGTTGATTTGTGCTTAGTGGATCTGACGGTCCACAATGATTTCGGGTAGACAAAAAGCACAAGGATTAACTGCCTGAAAAGTGGTTTCCTCTCTCCTCCTCGTTGCTACGTGTCGCTTGATGAGTGGAATTGGGTGCTCACCCTTCAATACCAATTATCAGTTTGAGGCCGCCCGAAATACCACTTCCATTGTTTAAAACCACTTTCCTCACGAATTAACTTCCACGCTCTTCCACCATGTGATGACCGTTGATTTCTTTGATCTGTAGATCCGATGATCCAGATCAACTTCCAGCGACTCCTTACCTTCTGCCATTACTGTCCATTGATTTATGAGATCCAACGGATCCTATGCATTGTCTCATTCCTCTGCCATTTGATGGATTCTGCACTTAAAACACAGTTCTGCCACCAAACTCTGTCTACACACGACACACCATACAATCATTAGATTGCCATCGATCCTTACAGTGATCGATGGTTAATCAAACCTATAACATGGAATATGTAGACTATCTATGAACAACACACAAACGCACAATTCAACACTTAAACACACTTTATATTATACACGGAATAGTTACAGATCTAAGGCATTTCAGCCTTAGGAACAAGTTCCCTATCGATTACATTTTACTCACTCGGCTTACACAAATTCTAATTGTCACACTCTGTATCCTACTCTTGAACATGCAGGTTCATCATTTATAAAACACATTAGATCAGATCACTGAAAGGATCCAATCAAATCCTCTCCATGAATCACTCAACTGTCCCTAATTCTCTCTACATGCATACATACATATGGCAAATTACATTTAATTAAGTCTTTGAGAGACTTTATCCATTCCATCAAACTAGCTCTATTTTAACAGAATTTGTCCCCTGTTTAGCTCCGATGGTCCACGTCCTCCTTACTCCACTTTGGATTCCTTCTTTAATGAAGAGTGTCGGATGCTCCTGCATCAGACTCCCGAGGCACAAAAATTTATGACCTCTTGGTCATATTCTTCTCCTTATCCCTTAGCAATTCTACCCACTTCTCAATGGAACTGCCTTCATGATCTTCTATGAGATGCAACCAACCTCTACAGTAACAGTCTTCCTCTACTACATGATACCTCACGAAGCTTTCTCCTCTAAGTATAGTCTTTTGGCATCCTTCTGGTTCTCTCCTTTGGAACCAATTGAGCACTCCTTGCTCTAGGTTGTTGCAAGTCTTCTCACCTTCTGTTGTCGCAATCTGCATGACAGAAAAGACGATAAACTCACCGTACTTTAACAACTATACCTCCTTCTTCCCTTAACCTTTCCCCACTCTAATACCAAATGATGAAAGGAGATTTTGGGGTATACCAATTTCCCCTTTCTTTACAAATTTCGCCCCTGAGGCCTATGGGTTATGGGCCCACAAACCTATTGGAAACATTCCTTTTTCACTTAAGCCTCAAAACTCTGGACCATCCAACTATCGGAATTCATGGATTACACAGGATACACGGGAAACCCCACTCCGAAACACTTAGCCGAATCTCAAAAATTATTCACCTGCGTTCATAACTTCATTGGGTCCACTCCATCGCTATCGGTGCATCGCATATTGGCATTCCATCGCACTGTCAATTAACCTTCTCGAAATGCGATCAATAATTAAATCTCCACCGTTGATTCTTTTCTTGATCCAATGGCCAATGCCTTTTCGCGCTCAATCAAACTTGCATGACACTTCTCCATCGTTGATCTGTGCTTAGTGGATCCGATGGTCCACAGAGATTTCGGGTAGACAACAAGCACGAGGATTAACTGCTCGAAAAGCGATTTCCTCTCTCCTCCTCATTGCTACGTGTCGCTTGATGAGTGGAATCGGGTGCTCACCCTTCAATACCACTTATGGGTTTGAGGCCGCTCGAAATACCACTTCCACTATTTAAAACCATTTTCCTCGCGAATTAACTTCCGCGCTCTTCCACCATGCGATGATTGTCGATTTCTTTGATCTGTCGATCCGACGATCCAGATCAACTTCCAACGACTCCTTACCTTCCACCATTACTGTCCGTTGATTTATGAGATCCAACGGATCCTTTGCATTCTCTCATTCATCTGCCATTTGATGGACTCTGCACTTAAAACATAGTTCTACCACCAAACTCTGTCTACACACGACACACCATACAATCATTGGATCGCCATCGATCCTTACAGTGATTGATGGTCGATCAAACCTGCAACGCGGAATATTCAGACTATCTATGAACAACACACAAATGCGCAATTCAACACTTAAACACACTTTATATCTTACACAACATAGTTACGGATCTAAGGCATTTCAGCCTTAGGAGCATGTTCCCTATCAATTACATTTTGCTCACTCGGCTTACACAAATTCTAATTGTCACACTCTATATCCTACTCTTGAACATGTAGGTTCATCATTTATAAAACACATTGGATCGGATCACTGAAAGGATCCGATCAAATCCTCTCCATGAATCACTCAATTGTCCCTAATTCTCTCTACATGCATACATACATATGGTAGATTACATTTAATTAAGTCTTCGAGAGACTTTATCCATTCCATCAAACTAGCTCTGTTTTAAGAGAATTTGTCCCCTATTTAGCTCCAATGGTCCACATCCTCCTTGCTCCGCTTTAGATTCCTTCTTTAATGAAGAGTGCCGGATGCTTTTGCATCAACTTTACTTCCCTACCATGAGAGTAGGGTAAAGTACATTCTTACTTTACTTCCCTACCATGAGTACATTTTTTGCTACCATCTTCTTGCATACAATAGTGATCAATAGTGATGACTCTAGCAATAGAGAAGTACTAACAAAAACTAAAGTAGAGTACATTCTTGCCTACTATCAAAGTACATTTTTGTCTACCATGCACATCAATAGTGGCGACCCTAGCAATAGAGAGGTACCAACAAAATAATACAAAATTATTTAGAATAAGGAAAATGTTGAAATATTTGCAAATGACTTTTCAATACGAATATAAAATTTGGAGTAAATAATTTTTTTATTTTTATTTTTTATTTTTTGAAATTTCATCAAGAATGGGATGCTTCTTGATCTCTTATGCAAAGTGAGTATATTAACTTTGACTTCGACATCTCTGATGGTGTTATATTTAAATGAAAAAAAGTATAGTTAATCAATTATTTATAGTATAGTATATTTAAATTGTCCGTAGATACTTTTGAAATATAATATCTGGTTGTCGGATACATGAAGACCACCCCATGTGCTGCTATTGTAAATAGCATCAAGATAAAAATCTAGTATATTCTTATGTGAGCCAATGAAAATGCCGAAGTAATTTGGGAATGTTTTCATTTTAATAAAATAATGCGAGAATTTTAAGAACCAAAAAGAAATGGAGTTGAGGAGTATCCATACTATGTTGAGCAGGGCATCTATGAATATTTATTAGGACCCTCTTTGAAAGGTTTTTCCTT
>APFE031731391.1:0-45188 GCA_000404065.3 Pinus taeda | reverse complement strand
TTTTAAATGAAGTTACAATTTAACAACCTAAGATGTATGATAAAGTGTTTTGATGTTTATTATTGATTGATGTCTATTTACCAACCATTTAATTTATATGGTTGCACTAGTTACCATACTAGATCCATCTTAACTTAGGATTTATCAAGCGCCAAGAGGGATTGAATCTCTTGAGGTGTAAACCTCTTTTTTGAGTGTAAAACTTGAGAAAAAGTTTGCACCTTGAGAAATTATATCCCTCTCGATGTTTAATAGATCAAGAGTTAAGATGGAGCTAGGATAGCTTCAGTCATGCACAACCACATAATTTTTTTTATAACATATAATTAATCTAATCATTTTAATTATGTTAAATATGTCTAAGATTAATCTAATGAGTTATTTCTGTTCTACATCTTATGCACATTAGGTATGTATTTATGTTAGACACTTGTATTTATGTTGGAGGTCATAGGGTCAATTATCTCGACGCTCTTGGGGTTAGGCTCTGCTAATGGACCAACATGAAGTGATCCCTTTGGGTGGATCTACTTGGATAGTTTCTATGGATGTAGTGGTCATCAATCTTCGATGTTTGTGAACCACATTGAAAAAACATCTACACTGAAATCAATGCATCTTTAGTTGTCATTCCTTGTGCCTTTCTATTTCCACTTGCTATTTGTTGTTCATTTCCATTTAATATGGATCTAGGTTGATGATCATTCTAATTCAAAAATCAATGTACATTGTTAATAATTACTTTATGCATACATTGAAATCAATGCACACTATTAATCTAATTACTTTGAAATCAATGCACATCGTTCATCTAGTTATGTTAAATATAAAATAAACATCTACATTGAAGTCAGTGCATTTAGTGCAAATAATCAATTAGCATTAGAAATCAACATTTACGCTGAAATCAATGCATCAAATGCAACCAATCAAATATGGTAAAAAAATCAACATATGCATTAAAATCAATGCATCAAGTGTAATCAATCAAATAAGATTAGAAATCAATATCTACAGTGAAATCAATGCATCTATTTTAGTTAAAAAACAAAATATTGATGTACGCCTTCACCTCTTTTTCTATCATTTTGATGTTTATTCCCAACAAACACTTCATGAATCAAGTCATCTCTGGAGTTACAATAAGGGTAAATTATATAGAAACGTTTAAATGGATCTATGATGGTAACCTTCACCTCTTTCCTATCATTTTGAAGTTTATTCCTGATAAATGCTTCATAAATTCCATGATGAAAGCCTCATATCCATGTCCAAGACATACATCAATCTTCTCTCACTTAAATAAGTTAATAAGATGTAAGATAACTAAATTAACATCATGTATGATATGTAGCTTATATTAAATCTATTATCATATTATCATAAATACATATAATATGATAATATTTATAAATAATCATATCCATTTATATATCGCTCCCACTCACTCTCACACTATCTATTCATGATAAGTATGAATATCATTTCTGATGTAAGTTTAATTATATAATTTAATTTTTTCTGTGTAGTTTAATTCTGGTGGTAGAATGAATAAATAATGATAATGAAGAACATTTTATTATTATCTATTAGATCATTATTATATATAATTTAATATGAGATTTGTATTGTTAAAATGGATGTGAAGTGAACCATCAATTTTTTACTTCTATCTATATGAATTTTAGATCTTAGATTTTTGTGATCCATATTGTAAATGAGAATGTCTTTCGATTAATCACATCATTAGGATTCGGTCGATGTTTCGAACCAACTAATCAATTCAATAACTAATTCCTAACAACTAATTCCCAACAACTAACTCTGGACCCTGATGCATCCTTGTTATTTATTCTTTAGGATTGATGGATTTTTTCACCTTTGTCATGAGGATGAACCACATTAGTTGGTTCGAAATGTAAACCAAATGCTAATGATGTGATTAATCCGAAAAACATTCTCATTTACATATGAATTCTATTTATTTTAGTGGACAAAGTGGTAATTCTAGGTAAAAAAATATTTATTTACATGTGTATATATTTATTTGTTTATATGGAATTCCAAACTTTATTTGTTTATATGAAATTCCAAACCTAATATGAACATATATAATCTTTAATTTTTAAAAAATTGGTAATTGAGTCACATTTAATGTAATATTACTTATTAATATATGAACGCTAACAACTATCTACCCAATCTGAATTGTAAGTGCATAATCTGAATTTGGCTAAGCAAGCAACCACGCATTATATATTTAAATATAATCAATTTATTAATTAATATTAAAATAATCAGAATATTAATATATATGATGATTTACTCTTAAATGTAATATAATTATTAAACTTAATATAATTTAGCTTTCCACCTTATTATATATATTGAATTTATAATTATATCTTACTATGTATATATAGTTAATATTATGATATAGCTAATAAGTAGTTATAAGCACATAATATTAACCCATTATAACCTAATATAACATGATATTAACCCAGAAATCGATCTTTGGAATATTTGAAGTCATGTTTTGAATTTAATTTTAAACACACTATTGTGATGGAAATTTAAATTTAAATATTTTAAAATATTAAGACACAAAAGCTACGTAAACATATCAATGGATTGCATATTTTCGTAGAGTAGCATGATCATATTTCAATTCATTTGTTAAATTTCGATTAAATATATATCTGCTTTCGAGCCTAGAATTTAGTTGTTGAGTCGAGTACGAAAAGAGGAGTGCGAAACGAGAAGTTGTAACACTCCTAGTACATTTCCACAACTTTTTGTAAATCTTCATCACAACAACGAGCTACTGAAAGATATTGATGGACCTCATACAAACATGGTATAGAGTCATCTCTCAAGATAAAGAAGATGATGGGATACTGTTGCTATGTGGTAAAAAATAATTCGCTGAAAGAGGACAAAAATTGATCGATCTGATTTTGTTGGGCTGAACAATATTTTCCATTTCATCAATCTTGATATACATCAAAACTATAATGAATAGAACATATGTTCTAAAAATGTTATACTTGTAAACCGAACAAAACAAACCTAGTATTAGACAGATTTTATATACCATGACAACTATTATTGATAAGAGGGATCCTCCTTCCTAAGTTGAGGTCCTAATTCCACTAAAGGAGAAACATTATTTAAATCTAGAAATAACAAGTTGAGCATTAGAAAAAAAGTTAGCAGAGCTAGTTTGTTCCTTTCATTGTTAAAGATCCTCAATTTGGAGTTGAAGGTATCCAATTTCTTCTTCAGCTTCCTAAAGTTGTCCCCTCTTATCCACCATAATATCCATTGTTGTAGTGAGACTGACAACTAATTGATTGTACCAAAGTTGGAGTTATAGCACCTCTTCTTGAAGACTAAGAATTTCCTGTAACGTACTTGGTGCCTTAATGCTCGATTAAGGATACATGGTCGATTTTTTTCTTCTTCACGAGCTTGATAATTAGGTCTAATACCACCTTGTCACATACCCCTACTAAAAGTATCCTAACCACACTTTCAAAAACTTGATTTTCATCTCTCATATGTGTTTTCAAATACTTTACATGTAAACATGTCTTCAAATACTTTCTATACAACCAATTAAGAAGTTTCTTTCTTACATCATTTTTTTCAAACATTTTGTATGAATTCAAATAAGAAACATTTTCCTTTTTCCACTTGTAACATTCTAATTGAAATATACCACTCAATCATGCAACTTATGATTTTATCAATTATCGTTGTGTGAAAATTGTAATAAAACAACTTTGACACATTTCTTCAAATCCTTTACATGCAAATAGGCATAAATACTCTACAACAGTATCATCATATAACAATGCTAACATACAACAATATCATCCTCATCCACAAAACAACATTTTGATTAGGGCATTTCATCAAATAGTTTGTATGCAATGAATCATTAAACCACTTAAGCATTTTTTCAAACACTTTGAATCCCAAATGATCAGTGGGATTTCTATTCACTATCTTCTAAGTTTCAGCCTTTGGAACCTCCTAGATGAAATGTTATAGTAGAAATGCCAACATGACATATTTGATACATTATTTTTAGGAGCATCCAAGAAGCTCAACTCCCTTTGATCATATATCTTACAATATCAAAACTTCATATTCAGCTTCTAGAACCTTCCAAAAGAAACCTTATAATAGGAATTCTAACATTATTTGTTTAAATATGCATTTAGAATCCTCTACACATATTTCCTAAAATTTCATGATCCAAAAAATGAAAATTGGACCAGAGGATCAATTGGCTTTCCCCTCACTACAGTCCAACTTTAAGCTTTTGGAACCTCCTAGAAGAAAATTTATAGTATAAATTTCAACATGACCTGTTTGATGCATGATTTTAGGAGCATCCAAGAAACTCTATTTCCTTTGATCATATCTCCTTGAATATCGCAACCTAAGATATAGAAGTTGAACCACATGATCAATGGGATTACCCCTCACTATGATCCAAGTTTTAGCTTCTAGATCCTCCAGAAGCAAGGTTATACCAGAAATTTCAATATGACATGTTTAAAGATGCATTTAGGAAGCCCGACTTCCTTTGATCATATTTCCTAAAAGTACGTGACCCAAGATCTCAAAATTGGACCATAGGATCAATGGGATTTCCCCTCACTACATTCTAAGTTTCAACTTTTGGAACCTCCCAGAAGAAACATTATAGTAGAAATTCCAACATGACCTATTTAAACAAAAAATTAAGAAGAATTTATTCCTTAACCAATGTTGTTATAAAAATTAATACATACAAAAAGCTACATCCAAATAGTATAATGACTGAAACCATGATAAATTTGTTGAAGTGTAAATGCATGTTCATATAAACTTGTTGAAAATATCAATAATCATGCATGTCACTAAACCATATATTCCAAAAATATCATTAACACAAAAATAAATATTTATTTATTGCAACTAGAAAAATACTAGAAACTCAAGTAGGTTGAGCCACATTCCACCCTAAAATAGGCTTAGATATGTTGTGGTATTTCTCATAGTTAGTCACCCCTGAACTAGATCTTTATGCCTTAAGGGAAAACTAAACTTAGGGTTTTAGCACACAGTTTTCAAAACAAATTTAACAAAAAAAGTGAGGGCCACTCCCCTTGACACACAAGAAAAACTCAGTTTTTATCACCTAGGCTGACACTCATAGCTCTTAACCAGTCACATGCTCTAAGCCTCTTTGGGTTCTGCCAGTGTTTCTCTTTCCAAATAGAATTTATGAGTGAGAGAGTATGAGAGAAAAGCTAAGGAGAAAATAAGAACCACAAACTAAGAGCCCCTTAATGGTTTCTCCTTATTTCTATAATCACACTTTGATCCTTTATCTTCCAAATATTTTGCTAGAAGCTTCTTGGGGATACCACCCATCACAACAAGGGAAAGTAATAATTTTTTCAAGCAAGGCAAGGGTTTTTCCCACACCCCCCTCCCTTGCATATCTTCCTCCCTAGTCAAGTTTTTCCTCCACCACAAGACATCACGATCTGTTGGTTGTCCCCTTTCTTCAACTCTATCATTTTTATTAATAAAAATAAGAATTACACCATACAATAGAGTTTGACATCATAGCATCAATACTAGCACCGCAACATTATATGTTCTTAATTACATTACAACATTTGGATTTGAAAGGGGTGTTACATTTTCTAACTAATTATATGGCATTGATCTCTTCAAAACATTATCCCAACAATCCTCGAAGTCCCAAAATAATCTCATTCATAGTTCAATAGAGTGGCACATAGTTGTAGAGGCGAAAAGACAAAATGAAGAGGCATAACCAACCCTTGAACCTTGTTTCCAATTACCTTCCATGTAGTTGCTTTGAATCCCATTGATAATTTTTAAGGTGGCCACGGAAGAGAAAAGAAAATCAACCAAGGACCAAATTGGAAACTTGCCCACCAAAAAATAGGTGTGATCCTATTCATTAATCGAAACCAGTACCCTTCAACTCTCACATATCTTCATAACATCCAATATCCTACACTTCAACCTTAGCATCCTATCTTTCATCTCTTGTAGCCTAATTCTTCTCATATGAACGACAATCCATCCCAGAGCTCTAATAAATTCCACACCCTTTGTCACCATGATTGCATGTCCCTCCTTGTCAGAACCCCATGAATTTTGTGGGTTCTGCATATCATTAGCCACATTAGACAGTTGGAATAGGAGATTAAATATCCCTCACATCAAATGAAATGTGTCATGCCCCTCCTACATTTTGTCATGCCGAGGAAATAAAGGTGCATAAGGATGTCACACTCCATCCCCATTCGTGCCACTATATAGTGAGACCATCAACTCCTCATATTCTCATACTGCACCTAACTAAAATCAATCGCTCATGGCTAGGCCGACCCCATCAAAACATGCTTGAACATTAACCCCCTACTCTATATCATCACCAACATTCATGCAAACATTTACGTAGTCCCTGGAATGTGAAAGCAGATGTTTACTTCCCATGATCCTTAAGAATGAATACATTGGTTAATAAAGAATTATATTAATCCACATATTCATTTATAAAAAGGGTTCCTAGTTATAAAGTATTGCCCCTATTAGTCAAAATACATGTTTCATTTTATTATATTGTTTTGGCATTGTTTTTGAACCTCAAATCCACTAGATAGAAATCTGTGAAAATGATGAAATATAATTTGATAACTCCTCAAATCCACTAGATAGAAATCTGTGAAAATGATGAAATATAATTTGATAACTCCACAACAATGAGAAAGAAAAATCTTGAAGTAGCCCCTTAAAAAATACATATATTTCTTCTTCATTATCAAAAGTTTTCCCAAAACCTCAAGAGAAAAAAATTCCACTTTTCCACAAAAGTGAATAATCCTCCCCCGGAACTCCTGCTACCCCTTATAATCTTTAACTAATTTATTATATTAAGAAAGTTTGATATGAAGTTAATACACATTATTTTGAATTCATAGAGAAAAAATAACAACAATTTATAAGAACTAATATAATTTTATATACACGATAAAAATAATGAAATTATCAAAATATATTCCGTACATAAATTCCAATTTATGTGTATGGAATATAATTCCACTCTATGTATATGGAATATAATGAATTTATGTGTATGGAATACAATGTTAATAGTAAGTGGAAATGAAATGTAATATAATGCCTTTATTTGCACATTTTGTAATATAAATTACATAAAATTGATCTATTATAGTATATAATATGTTATACAAACTAAAAGTATAATGAAAATAAATTTGATAACATATTTTAATTAACCATCGTATTATGCGTATTTATTTTTTGGGAAAAAAATAAAAATGTTTTCGCATTATTAATATTCACATTTTAAAGGTTATAGAGTTATTAAATTTATTAAATTAAAGTTAATTATAACATTTTTTTTTAATAAGCAGTGGTTAAATTTTATTGGATATTACTAATTTCCAATAGGTAAATACAACTTCATGGGACATCAATAGTGCTTTTTTCAAACATTGAAAAGAAATACAAATTTCAGTATGTGCTTTGCACACATGAATAATGGATTGTCACGAACATTTCTTTAGTACAACACAATTTGTATATAATACATTGTCTATTTGAGGGATGAGACATTTTCTCTTAGCATGACAATTTTATCTCTCTTGATATATAAACATGTTTCCCAATTGGTTGTCTCAAAGGAAGTTAATTACAATGTATATGAATGCTTTTGACATTACTTGAATTAGACCCTTGAAACTCTCTTCAACCCACTCAACTAAGAGCTTCATTAGCAATGGAAGATTTGGGAAGAAAAACGCCCACATTGCCATCTTTCATGTTCAACTTCAAATCTATTACAAATGATACACTATTTAGAAGCCATTATAACTTCCCCACTTCCAACTTATTGACGGTGTTGGACCCGCCAACATGTCAAGGGGATCTCCCTGGTAAGAAGTCCCAATTAAACCTCAGACAGTTTGGTGTAGGAGTCCTAGCAGTGGGTCGTAAGGTAATTCCTTGACCACGACGTCGCACAGAGACAAGTAAGATAACTCTGTCAGTAGAAAGGGTGTGACTGATGCAATGAGTCAAGGAATGAGTATGAGAGGTTCCAACACTTCAAAGGGAGAGGAAGGTGAAGGTGAGTTCTGGGTTAAAAGGGATCAGTCCCAACTCGGCTAGGAACACACAACACAAAGGACATGCATAGCTTCTAGCAAAGCAGCCGACACAGATGTGGCAGTCACAACATACAAGGTAAGATAACATGAACAACACTCATGGATCAATCCGAGATGAGTGTGACGGTTGATATAACAAGGTTCAGAGAAAGGTCTGTCTGATGTCTAGTAGAGAATTCGATATAGACGACGACAACATTAACAACATATGCAACACATTAACAAGAAGATTCATATAATTTCATACAAATCAGTTCATATACAAGTACGTAAGTTAAACAACATATATCATTAGCGAAACCAGATCAGTCCAACTACAATAACAACGTATGCATGAAAATGTGCTCGTTTTTATTATAAAAAGAAGTGTAAGTCACAATCATACAATACACCATGTAAACCTGCTAGCCCCATCAGTGGAACATTAGAGCCACATCTGCTTGCTCCTCCAAAGAGATATACTAGCTCCATGTAGTGGAGAAGCTAAGGTGCGTTACAATATTGTCCAAGCCTTCTTCAAGATAGTCTTAGTAGAAGCTTGGCTGGCCAAAAGCCTATACAATGAGTTATGAGGGACTATTTATAGCAAAGGGTGGGGTGACCCTTGACATTCCCCTTTGTGATAATTCAACTACACTCATGACTCTTGACCTACTCTATGACGATTACATTCAATTGTTGACACTCGACTTACACTTGACATGTCTCAACATTACAATGCACATGTACTCATGTGAGACAACATGGCTTGAGCAAGCCTTGCAAGACATCACTGACACTCGGTCCATTGTGGTGAGACCAACTCTTTGACATGCTTGTGATGTTGAAGTTGGTGAGCTGATGCCAAGCTTGGTTGTCCGTAATGGTGTGCATGTACTTCATGGTGACATCTTACTGAAGTGAACTCTTGCCTCTATTGTAACCGGTGCATTGGTTCAACCCCTTCATCCAACTCGTCTGCTAACATGCGCATGGTCTTCTTGGGTATCGTTGAACCGGCAACAGACTGATGCATAGTGTCTGTGGTGATCTTCAAGTGTGTGTTGGTGGTCATGCGCATTAACTTGCTGAAGTGCATGTTCAGCCCAAGTTGGACTTGCTTCTTGTATTCGCCTTGGTGAGTGTGTTGAATGGGTTGGATTGCATGCATGTGATCAATGACATGCATGTTGTTGGATCCTTTGCATGCGATCAACAACCTTTCTCACCATGTTTGCTCTATGCCAGCTAGTAGGATGGATCCTTAACTTGTATTGGTGTAGCTTCATCTGTGAGAGCATGTTGTGCCCACTGTTGTTCATGTTCTTGTTGCAACTGATTGGACTATCTGTGCAGCTTCATGTTCTTTTGAGTTGTTGCTTTAGCACATGCAACTCCTTCTTTGTTCCATATTCTGCCTTCGCGCGATCTTCATGTCGCACCGTCACTTCATAGCATGAGTCTCCAAAGTTGCTTTCATTATGAATGGATTTGCTTGATCTTGCAACTTTTCTCTGCCTCTATGTTGTCAACAACCTTCCTCTTGCATTCGCTATGTTTGCTTCATTTTTTGTGTTCGCTGCATTCGATATGCTGCCTTCAGCTGTTGTTCATGATGTTTCTCACTGTGATGTTATTGCTCAATGTCCTTCTCCATGGACAACTTGATGTCTTCGTGAGTAGGCAAGCTCCTAGACACTTGATCGACTGCATCCCCAAGTGTGATCTGAGCAGTGTCTTCGTCTTTTCTCTCCTGGAATCCAATGTACCTGTACGACTGAGAGGTAGATGAACACCTGCAATATCGGGAGACATGGTGACACTCATAGCAAGCAATCTGTCAGTTGAAAACTAGAATGAACATGAGAATTGACTTGCAACATACCTGGGTGAATGATCATGAAGGTCGCCAAGACTACACAAGGCACAATCCGGGTTGCTAAGAGACTAATTGATTGCTGGAACTATGCAATGCACAGTCCAGTTTGGTTGTTGACTACTAGGATTGCACATTGTGCAATTATAGCTGGGAAGGACTGTTGGCCCAGGGACAGATTTGCGCAATTTCTTGAGCCAAGTAGCAGTTGTCCTCCAGAAATGCGCAAAACAGTCCTCGAGGCCAGTGTTGGGTAGGAATACGCAAATCTGGAGAGGAAGATGAGCCTTCCTTTCCCATATTACACAATGCAGCCTAGGTGAAAGCAGAGCCCCGACTAAGGATATCCCAACCTTGTAACGGGAAACTGAAAGAAAGTAAGTCAGTGAATTCATAGCGACACTAAGTGATAGTAGAAGTGATAAACAGTGCATGAAAAACATGAACGGAAGATTCAACAAACAGATCAACATGCATGTGGGTGAGGTCGTTCACCAGTTGGGTGAACGTCTGTGCAAAATAGTTTCATGCATGCAAAAACAGTGAGATAGTAACAAAAATTGAAACAAAGCTAGGACAAGGTAGAATACATGTAAATGACAGCAGGTGCTCAAAGAAATCAAGCAAACAACACTCACACAAGCGAATACACAAAAAGTGACAGAAATGCAGCACAAGGCATGGGAAGCGAGCTTACCCCAAAACAACTGAGCTGAATGTGTCGACTGCTCCTAGATGTGATGTGGGATGTCAGAGCTACAAGGTTGATGTGAGGAATGAGCTCTGCAACATCCGTTTGATGAGTTTTGATAACATCGAGATTGTGATGCGCATGCCACAAATCTAGGGGAAGCGTCACTTGGAGGGAGGTTTCTGAATTGTTCCTTGCATATAACCTCCAACTGCTAAACATATATCCCTAAAGCAAGGGATGCCTTTGCATGTTTCCTTGGGAGAAACAACCCATGCATGCAAATCTATTTTTCTCAGTCCTGAAGGGAACCAATCAACTCAGTTGCACATGCAAGAGACTACTTGACTACTAGAGAAAAATGTGCATTTCTGGCTGGGAGCTGGGCTATTTGCCCAAGAAATTTGTGCAATTTCTGGGTTGATCAGCTAACTGCTACCTAGATTTATGCAAATCCTGGGTTGGACAACCTGTTGCCGGGAAAATTTGTACAAATCTTGCTGGGAGGGTGGGCTCGCAGGATTGCGCAATCTTGGAGCCAAGCAGGTTGTCAGAGAGGATTGTGCAATTTCTGGAGGGAAGGCTGGTTACCCTCCATAAATGCTCTATTTTCAAGGGGAAGTTGCTCAGCCTACAGTTGGACCAAGTCCGGGTGAGCAGCCTGTGAAAGGAAAAGGTCAAACTGTGATCGACAAGCTGCCTTTGAGCAAGAAAGACATTGAAGCTTGAGGACTTGATGAAGCAAGGAAAGCTACGATAAAGGTTGGTAGGGAGGCTCCACAACAGGATAAGGAAAAATTTTGGAGCGTGGTTTTAGCCTCTACAACACTTGGCGAGACACTGGTAGAACTCCAACTCTTTGAATGGACCTTGTTCATGAAAAGCAAGACAAACACCTCCAGAAGTATTGTTCATCTCTCAACTCGTCTTGGCTTCAGACTAGCTTGATTGTAATATCTAGCATTTGCCAAACTCTTGTTCGATTGACGTACATTCCAAGCCAAGGCAACACAATTGTTTCGATTGGGGTTGAGAGGTATATAGGTGCACGAGTAGTATAGTCGTCAAAGTCTGAGTTTCATGTCTGGTGTTTCTCCACTGCTAGCAGGCCTGGACAGTACCCCCGTGGAGTCATATAGGAACAGAAGAATGGCTCCATTGTCAATGAGCCTGGTCAATACCCTTGTGGAGTTACTTGCATCACCTCCCTATGCAGGAACCATTTCTCTTCTTTCGCCTTATTCATTTTTCATTTTGAATTTTTTGGACATTTTTTTTTTTTATTTTTTCTCATTTTTCATTTTCACTGTGCATAACACTTATTCATTTCAGAGGCAGAAGAAGGATACCGATTTATTGAGAGAAGAAGAAGCTTTTCCAATAGAGAAGTAGTTTAATGTATCTCTGACATGCCTATTAAGGTTTTCCCCATCACCTTACTCTACTTGACTAAGCTAACAAGGGTTAACCCAAAAATAATCAACTAGAGAAGGTGACACTAGTTAGCCCGCAAGCATTGTGTTTTCACCAAGGTTCACTTCGAATAGTATGTATTTTCCTTCAACGTATCATGGAGTAAAAGTAACAAGCTCATCATACAGAGGTAGATGACAGGTAACCAAGTAGTGATAGTTGTACAAGCACTCTTGTATTTTACCCATATTGTTTCATGAGTGGCACATGGTTTCATGCAAAACTAACCTACAAATAGAACGAGTGAACGAACTAACAACAAAGCAAAGCAAGAGCAGAAGAAAAAGTGAAAGCAAAGTAATTAAACAAACAAGCAAACAAAGCACGAATGTAAACAAGCATGTAAGAAAATAACTGAAAGAAAACACTACTCCTACGGTGCATGGACCTGATCACATGAAGTGATACTTCCAATGTAGCCACTAGCGCATTGGTAGACCCATGTGGGTTAAGGCTTGGTCCACAAATAACCCAGTTGTGCGGACCAACATACAAGAAAGATATGACAGTGAAGACAGCCACACTTCGTGTTTCAAAATGCCCACGGGACATAAGTGAGTGCATGTGCATGACAGATAGTCCGTGGACTTATAATGGTTTTGTGTGACACTACGTGCAACTTTTTAGAAAAAGCACATTCTTGACTGAGACATGTAAGCAAATGAAAGAAAAAAATATAACTTACGTTGTGAACGAGTGCTTGCGATGTAAGACTCCTCTAATGCATGAGAAATGGGATCGTGCATTTAAGTGGAGGAAGTGTGATCTGTGTGTGAGATGGATCTTCAATACATACAGATGAGTGATGAGGAGCATTGGGTGATTGAACAGTTTCATGATCAGAATTGAGACTGAACCCAAGAGAGCGAGGACTTGACATAACCATCAGCTCGGGCTGAAGTGCCTTTACAGTCTTGGGTGTCTCAACTTCATCATCAGGTAGATCATCATAAACCGGTGGCTTTGAAATATCAACTGTGATAGATTCATGATCGTGATAAAAAATGGAAGTAAATGGATCACGACCGCCGTGATCAGAAAAATCAATGAATTCTTTGGCATCCTCATGATCAGATGAATCAAATAGAGGGGTAGGTGAAAAGCGAATGAACTCATCCTCTATATTTCTGGAAAAGATAGATGAAGGATCAAGTGGATCTTCAATGAATAACTTATCCTCTCTATTTTCGAATGATGGACTAGCATCCAGTGAGTCCTGCGAGTGATCAACAATGGGTGCATTCGTAGATGAAGACACACATACAAAATCATGGATGGTAGGTTCACCAAAGAAGCTAGGAAGGAACGGAGGGGGCTTGGACGAAAGGGAGTCATCCTTCGCCGAGTGTTTATGTTCAAGCTCCCACTCATACTCTTCATGAATGACAGTGCATGTTGGTTGTGCAACACCAAATCCATCAGTGAGTTGTTCCTCATTTTCAACAAGTGAAGAGTCTGGAATGGATGAACACAAGACAACATCATCCAGAGGAACACCTGAGTGCGAAGATGGAGGTCAAAGAAAAGAATGCATATGGGAACTCAAAGAAATTACAACCAACTCTGCCTGAAAATTGAGTGGAGTGATGTTGGGAGGGTGTGGAGAATGAACAAATGTGCGAACATGATCCTCAACATAACTGGGTGATGGTGGAACTGTTGAATGAAAGGGAGGTGGACAATCTGTTGAGACAATGCTTGTTCCCACATGGGATTGCGTAGTCCCATCAACGAAGAAGGTTGAGTGAGGCTTGACATCAATCTTCCTCTTGGGACAGGCAAATTTCTTAAGACAGTACTTGAACTGGTCCTAGAGATAAGCGAACTTCATCTGGCTCCTCGAAGCTTGAAACTATAAGTCACGGAAGTGCTGCCAAAAATCAATAATGAATTCATGCGGAACCCTCCGTTGCTGTAACAGTTTCCGGTCAAGATGGTCTGGATCAAAATGATGGAACGTGTCTTCAATAAGATCACAGAAGTGCTCACATGAGTGCACGTGTCTGCCGGTAGGCTGAGCACCCAACGAAATGGGGATTCACAAAGTGTGAATGCAAGCAGCAGACTGGCCTGTTCATCAAGAAACTCATCTTCCTCATAAATCATGGAAAGGAAGTTATGAAGTGATCAAGCCAGGCCACTTCACCTTAACCATCATATGTGTGAGTATACAAGAGATTGAAAAGCTTCCCCGAGATGGAGAGATCTTCATGATTTGAAAAACACCTCGGGGGAAGAAGAACGCAAGACTCCATGAAAGATATGCAAAGGTTCAAAAATGGATGAGAGGACACTACTTGTCATTAGGCCCTCCTTCTAGCGCTAGAAATGTTGATGGTGCTGGACCCGCCAACATGTCAAGTGGATCTCCCTAGTAAGAAGTCCCAATTAGGCCTCAAATCGTTTGGTGTAGGAATCCCAACAGTGGGTCGTAAGGTAATGCCTTGAACGCGATGTCACACAGAGACAAGTAAAAGAACTCTGTCAGTAGCAAGGGTGTGACTAATGCAGTGAGTCAAGGAATGAGTATGAGAGGTTCCAAAACTTCAAAGGGAAAGGAGGGTGAAGGTGAGTTCCAGGTTGAAAGGGATTAGTCCCAACTCGGCTAGGAACACACAACACAAAGGACATGCACATCTTCTGGTATATCAGTCGACATGGATGCGACAGTCACAACATACAAGGTAAGATAAAATGAACAACACTCACAGATTAGTCTGAGACGAGTGTGACGGTTGATATAAAAAGGTTCAGAGAAAGGTTTGTCTGATGTCCTACAGAGTAGTCGACATCATTAACAACATATGCAACACATTAACAACAAGATTCATATAATTTCATACAAATCAATTCATATACAAGTACGTAAGTTAAACGACATATATCATTAAGGCAACCGAAGTAGTCCAACTACAATAAAAATATATGCATGAAAATGTGATGGATTTTATTATATAAAGAAGTGTAAGTCACAATCATACAATACACCATGTAAACCTGCTAGCCTCATCAGTGGAACGTTATAGCCACATCCACCTACTCCTCTAAAGAGATATACTAGCTCTGTGCAATGGAGAAGCCAAGGCGCATTACAATACTGTCCAAGCCTTCTTCAAGATAGTCTTAGTAGAAGCTTGGCTAGACAAAAGCCTATACAATGAGTTATGAGGGACTATTTATAGCAAAGGGTGGGGTGACCCTTGACATTCCCCTTTGTGATTGTTCAACTACCCTCATGACTCTTCACCTACTCTATCACTGTTACATCCAACTGTTGACATTCGACTTACACTTGACATTACTCAACATTACAATGCACATGTACTCATGTGAGACAACATGGCTTGAGCGAGCCTTGCAAGACATCATTAACACTCGGTCCGTTGTAGTGAGACCAACTCTTTGACATGCTTGTGATGGTGAAGTTGGTGAGCTGATGCCAAGCTTGGTCGTTTGTGATGGTGTGCATGTACCTCATGGTGACATCTTGCTGAAGCAAACTCTTGCCTCTGTTGTAACTGGTGCATTGGTTCAACCCCTTCATCCAACTTGTATGCTAACATGTGCATGGTCTTCTTGGGTACGGTTGAACCGACAACACACTAATGCATAGTGTCCATGCTAATCTTCAAGTATGTGTTGGTGGTCATGCGCATCAACTTGCTGAAGTGCATGTTCAGCCCCAGTTGGCCTTGCTTCTTGTCTTCACCTTGGTGAATGTGTTGAATGGGTTGGATTGCATGCGTGCACTCAACGACATGTATGTTGTCATATCCTTTGCATGCGATCAACAACCTTGCGCACCATATTTTCTCTATGCCAGCTGCTAGGATGGATCCTTAACTTGTATTGGCGCAGTTTTATCCGTGAGTGCATGTTGCACCCACTCTTGTTCCTATTCCTATTGCAACTCATTGGAATGTCTGTGTAGCTTCATGTTCTTCCTGAATTGTTGCTTCAACATATGCAACTCCTTCTTTGTTCCATCTTTTGCCTTCACGTGATCTTCATGTCAGGTCATTACTTCATAGCTTGAGTCTCCAAATTTTCTTTCATTATCAGTGGATCTACTTGATCTTGCAACTTTACTTCACCTCTATGTTGTCAACAACCTTCCTCTTGCATTAGCTGCATTCGCTTCATTTGTTGTGTTTGCTTCTTTTATATATTGTTCGTGATGTTTCTCACTATGATGCTGATGCTTGATGTCTTTGTCCACGGAAAACTTGATGTCTTCATGAGTAGGAAAGCTCATAGACACTTGATCTACTGCATCCCCAAGTGTGCTCTAAATGATGTCTTTGTCTCTGCTCTCCTGTAAGCCATTGTACCTATACTGATGAGAGGTAGATGAGCACCTGCGATACTTGGAGACATGGAAACACTCATATCAAGCAATCTGTTAGTCAAAAACCAGAATGAACATGAGAACTGACTTGCAACATACCTGGGTGAATGATCATGAAGGTTGCACAATTTTAGTCCGGACATCGGGAGACCGATTGCCAAGACTGCACAAGGCACAATCCGGGCTACTGAGAGATTGACTGATTGCTGGAACTACGGAATGCACAATCCAGTCTAGTTGCTGACTGATGGGATTGCACATTGCACAATTCCAGTTGGGTAGGACTACTGGCCGAGGGACAAATTTGTGCAATTTCTTGAGCCAAGCAGCCAATATCCTCCAACAATGTGCAAAACAGTCCTGGAGGCCAGTGTTGGGTAGGAATGTGCAAATTTGGAGAGGAAGGTGAGCCTTCCTTTCCCAAATTGTGGAATGCAGCCTAGGTGAAAGCAGAGCCCAGGCCAAGGTTGGCCCGACTCGCCGACGGGAAACTGAAAGCAAGTAAGTCAGTGAATTCATGGCAACACTAAGTGATAGAAGAAGTGATAAATAGTGCATTCAAAACATGAATAAAAGATTCAACAAACATATCAACATGCATGTGGGTGAGGTCGTTTGCCGGTTGGGCAAACGTCCTTGCAAAACAGTTTCATGCATGCGACAACAACAAAAATTGAAACAGAGCTAAGACAAGCTAGAATACATGTAAAAGATAGCAGGCACTCAAAGAAATCAAGCAAACAATACTCACACAAGAGAATACACAAAAAGCGACAGAAATGCAACACAAAGCATGGGAAGCGAACTTACCCAAAAACAGCTGAGCTGAATGTGTCGACTGCTCCTAGATGTGATGTGGGATGTCAGAGCTACAAGGTTGATGTTAGGAATGAGCTCTGCAACATCCGGTTGATGAGTTTTGATAACATTGAGGTTGTGATGCACATGCCACAAATCTTTGGGAAGTGACACTTGGAGGGAGGTTTCTGAATTGTTCCTTGCATGTAATCTTTGACTGCTAAACATAGATCCCTGAAATAATGGATGTCTTTGCATGATGCCTTAGGACAAACAACCCATGCATGCAAGTCTGTTGTGCACGGTCTTGGAGGGAACCAGTCAACTTAGCAGCACATGCAAGACACTGCTTGACTACTGGAGAAAAATGTGCATTTTTGGTTGGGAGTTGGGCTAGCTGCCCAAGAGATTTGAGCAATTTCTGCGCTGAGCAGCTGACTTCTACCCAAATTTGTACAGATCCTGGGCTGAATAGCCTGCTACTGGGAAAATTTGCGCAAATCCTGCTAGTAGGGTTGGATGGCAGGATTTCGCAATCCTGGAGCCCAACAGACTGTCATGGAGGATTCCGCAATTTCTGGAGGGAAGGTTGGTTTCCCTCCAGAAATGTGCAATTTTCAAGGGGAGTTTGCTCAGCTTGTAGCTGGACTAAGTCCAAGTGAGCAGCCTATGAAGGGAAAAGATCAAACTGTGATCGACAAGCTGCCTTTGAGCAAGAAAGACACTGAAGTTTGAGGACTTGACGAAGCGAGGCAAGCTACTGTGAAGGTTGGTAGTGAGGCTCCAAAACAGGTTAAGGAAAAAATTTGGAGGGTGGTTGTAACTGCTATAACACAACCATACATATGGATAAAACTACAAAAAATATGCAAAATTTTTGTTGGCATTGATGTCAAGAGGTTCATGGTGCAACTTGTCATGTGTATGTGTGATGAGTGCTTGGTGATATGTGTTTTGCTTGATGGGATTGTTAGTTGGCATTGATGTCAACATACTTATGACTAGACCTAGTGGAGGTTATTTAGACATGGATTCCTCATGTGATGTTGGATTGAGGTTAACATGTTGAGTTGATTGTAGATGTTGCTGCTGCAGGTGGTTAGAGTGCTTCTAGAGGTGTTGCCTATGTCTTTGCATGTCTTGGAGACATTGGATATGTTGCTACATGCATTGAGTTGTGGCTGCATATGTTGGAGGTGTTTCTACCAGTGTTGGAGGAAGTTGTATGACATGATCCCTGTTGTTTTAGGAGTTGGAGATGCCGCTACAGGAGTTAGAGATGTTACTGCAGGTGCTGGAGGTTTTTGGGCAGGTTGTGGTTACTGCTTGAGGAGATGGAAGTGTTGTTCTTTGTGATGAGGTTGGAAGACCAGTGAATTCTTGTCATTGATTAATTACAATAGTGCTTGGCCTATTTCATCAGTTGTAGACTTGAAATAGAGGTTTGGAAGCATGCTTAGATGCTAAAAAAGGTGTTCCATCAACTGACAGAGGTCCTAGACTAAAGATCCATTCATTTTCTTCATCCTTAGCCCTAGTCGCAGGTAGCCAAGCCTATGGGAGCGGTTGGAAAACTCCAATCACTGGAAAATATACCTATGGGAGAAACTTTGATGTTCCATTCATATGGATCCAGTGTCATGCATATGATCAAGCATTTGCACGAGTTTTTCTCTGTATTTCTCATGTTGGTAAGCTAATTTTTGTGTTGCGGGGACATTGTTATTTAAAAATATTTGGTTTATGGTTTGAAAAGTTTATGGGACCTCCAGAAGTTAATTAAAGTTGAAGATATCTAAAGGCAAGTGGTGTTAGTGGTTTGATAGAGCTAATGAGTTGAATCTGGATAGACTCAAGCATATGAACAGAGTTGTGAAGCCCAATAGTTCTTGGTAATTATTAAGTTGAGCCTCTCAATTCATCTACATATTGGAGGAAGCTCAATGCTAGTATGGTTGAGTCTTTTGTGTGTTGATTGAGTGTGTGTGGAGGATTGTGTGCAAGCTACATGAATTTTCTAGTGAATTTGTTTTTGAATCAGTTTGCAATTGTAGAAGCAGTGAGATGAAGTATGTTTCAACCATCATATTTGTGTAGTGAGTAAGGTGTTGAAGTGTAGATTGAAGTAGTGAGTTGAGGAGATTGTATTCCAGTTTGTGGAGAATTTGGAGTTTGGAGTTTTGTTTTTGATTCAAATTTTGTGAGCTTTGAAGATACATTGTTGTAGTGCTCCGGTTGAGCAGTTCTCGGTTCCAATATGAAAATGTATGAAATGAGAACCACATAAAGAAGAGAATTTGGATGACTCAAGAGAAATCAATATAAGTGAGCAGATTTCTCAATCTAATGGTGGTTGGATAGTTCGACAGAAATTGGGTGGTGCTCATTGGTCATTGTAGCTTCCAGCAGATCGATGTCTGCAGAGTTGATTGATAGTTCAGGAGTAATCGGGCAAGGATCATTGACCGTGGTGGCATTCAATGGATCGTGGTGGCATTTGATAGTAGCCATATTTATATCTCTATGTAAAGAATTGTTTGACATAATAGAATTTGAGTAACACAACAACAATGGGTGGTTTTTTTCCCTAGAGAGGGTTTTCCACCAAACATACTTGTGACCATTGTATTTATTGCTTTTATGGTTGCATGTTTATTTTTGATGCTCTGATCTATGGTTTTGTATTTAAGTTTGTGCATGGTAAAATAATAATTAATTAGAGAAAATGTGTATAAGTGCCTTCACTACTGATTCACCCCATCCCTCTCACTAGTGATCTAGTTTCTAACAATTGGCATCAAAGTGGGGCTTTTGATTGCAGCTTGATCGCTAGAGAGTGGATCTTGGACATTTTGAAATAAATTTGCAATTTTTTTTTCTCAAAATGAACTCTCAACGAATTCTTGTTCTTACTATTGCAAATTTCAAGGTTTGGCAAGAAACTATATAAGTTATAGAGTTTACAAAGCATGGACCTAAGCAATAGGGCAAGAAAAACTTGGTTAGATGGTGGAGTCCGTGACATTATGATAGATGGACTTGGCAAAGAAGTTTGTTGAGTAAAGATGTTGTTGAGTATGAAAACCATTTTAGAGTGGGGGAGGATGTCAAGCCCTTGGCCTAAGCACACCTAGGTCAACTTGAAGAGTCATCATGGATGACATGTCCACACAAAGATATAGCTTGCATGAGGTGGTGGACGGTGACATCGTGTGACAAAGAGTTTGATTGAATGGGACTACCCACACGAAGGTGACCGCACTCACTGAACGATATAGGGTTGCATGAGGAGTGCGCCCGAACGTAATGGAGTAGGGCAAGGCACGACATGCATGCCACATTTGTGGTAGATAAACAAAACAAGCACGCTCGAGTTGGCGAGTGCGATTCATACAAGTGGACTATTGAGGGTGCCTTGCGATGGAACGGGTCGCGGTGCAATGGCATGCAATGATAGTGAACGTACTTGAAGGTGTGCATGGCATGGAAAGGAGAATGACGGTGAAGTTGGGAATTAGCGTGAAGTGCACGATATGTGGCAAGGTGTGTGCCCACATGAAGGGGTGCCAAGCGACTTAGCATGCAATGAAGTAAAACAAGCAAAAGGATGTGATGATGATTTGCCTTTATATGAAAATAAGAAGATAAATTATCAAGCAAGGCAAATTATTCTTGAAAATCTCCATAATGTAGATTTGGAGAAAGTTGGAGATTTAAAATCTGCCAAGGAAATTTGGGACATATTGCATACATTATTTGGAGAAAGTTGCAGCAGCAATGATGAAGAGTTTAAGAAGAGAAACAAGAAGAAGAATAAGAAGAATATATCTAAGAAGAACAAAACTTGATTTGAACCAGTTGTACAAGAGGACAATAGATTTGAAGGTATAAGCCACATTGATTTACTTTCAAGTTATATGTTTAATAGTAGTGGTGATAATAATTCATATTTGGTTAGTGAAGAAAATGATGATTATAATTATTTTCTCCTTAAGGCTGAATATGAATATGAAATTGTTTTTATAAAATAATTTTCTAGTGAGATTGATAGACTAACAGATGTATGCAAGGAGCATGAGAAGAAATTGCAAGCTTGTGAAGAAAAGGAGAAAAAACTCAAGGGAGAAATTACTACCTTGAGAACACAGCTGGCAGAATCGAAAAGATTAGAAGAATTCAATTGCATGAAACAAAAAGATAGAAATGATTATGTTGAAGAGCTTGAAGATGTGATTGACAAATTAAGGAAGGAGCTTGAGGAAAAATACCAATAGTTGGAGAAAGCAAAGAGCACCATACCAGTGATAAAATTTGGCAGCAATTTTCAAAAGGGTGAGACAAGTTTTCATGCAAGAAAGAATGACAAAATAGAACCAAAGAAGCTTGTAGCAAAGAATGTGATCAGCAATATCAACAAGAAAAAATAAAGAAAACAGATCCACCAACAACAGCAAAGTAGAAAACCAAAAGGAACTTTCATATCTAGAAGACCATTTTTCCTATGGTTGGAGCTAGAAATTTTGAAAGGAGAAATCAAAACTCCTTTGCCCCTTTGATGGAAGAGATTGGGTGGATACGATTTTTGGCATGTGGAAACTACTTGTAGGAGGAGAATGCACACATCTATGTAGCAGCATGATCATCCAAAAAGAAGACATACGTTCAAGTATACAAATTCTTTCAATGGTCATTGTTTTGTGTGTAACATGTTTGGGCATAAAGCCATTGATTGCAAATCTAGCATGAAAAGATGGAATTCAAGTATGAGCAACAAAATATCAGATCCTTTGGCTACATATTTTGGTCATATAGAGTGTTATGTGTGCCATAATTTTGGACACATGGCCAAATATTGTAATATTCCTAGATATCTGAGGCCATTTGTTGAAAAGTAACAATTATTGGAGAATGTGCAACCAAGGAACACATGGAAGAAGGATAAGCAATGAGGAAATGTGGCATTGAACTTTGTTCTCGTGATGTGGATGACATGTGGTATATAGATAGCGGATGTTCATACCATATGTCACGAGCAGGGAATATTTTAATAATGGAAATTGATTTTAAAGTTTAGAAACCTCAACGAATCTTACTAGTTCCTAATATGCAAACTATATATATTTGGAGATATCTCAGTAAATATATTCAAATTTCTAATGATTTTCTATATAATGTCTATAAAATTTTAGCAATATTTAAGGTAGAATGATTTTATATTATAAAATTTAGGAAAATCATTTTTAGAAAAAATCGAAATTGGCAAATATTTTTTTTGGAAAACGCATGGAAAATCATCTTACCTACAAATATTCGCCCCTGAAATTTTCCATGGTCAGGATATATGAGAAAATTTCATTTTCTCAATAAAACCAAGGATGATCATGTTGTATTTGAAGGTAGTGAAACAACTAGAGTGTTATGAAGTGGCAAATCCAATATTAGTGAGAAGAGGAAAAGTGCAGAAGATGTTTGGCTCATTGAATGACTAAAGCATAATATTTTTAGTGTGAACCAAATGGCTGATGGAGGAAAGGAAGTGATTTTCAACTCCAAAGGTTTCATCATTTGGAAAGAAGGATCAAAGAGAGTGATTACGAGAGGAGTCAAGACCCTAGATAATGTGTATGTGTTCAAGGGAAGAGTGAAAAGTAAGAAGAGACCAAGAGAGTACTCTTCTTCATCAGATTCATAGTAGATGTGATCATGCCATATTGCAGGTAACTCTTGCATGCTAGATCTACTTGATCGCAGTAGTATGCATGAGGCTAGCATGGTCTCAGGGGGAATGTTGGCAACTTGAGGACTACCAACAGTAATGTGTTTTTGATCTAGTTCAGTTATGCATATTCAGGTCCACTGGATCAATATTCTCGTGAGGTATATTATATTCAGGGGGAGTTCATTTTTATTTCTGGTCTATTTTCTTCCAATTTATGTATTAGTTAGATCAACTATATTGTTAGTGATGGTGTTTGGAGCAGCTGCATGTTGATTTCTTGTGATGTTATTGGAGGCATGATAGCCACATGGTTGTCTTATGCACATGGTCAAGGTATGATGGAGGATCACACATTCAGTGGGAGCATATGCGCTTCTAATGGATTTGCATAATGTTGACATTGTTTTGATGCAGGTTGATTTTTATTTCTGTTGCAACACATTGCTAGTTGGATGAGATAGTCTGGTTGCATGGAAATATTGGCGTGCTACTAGTGTTTTCATTACTAGATCATAGTCATGACATGCTTTATGATACTTGTTGCTGCCATGGAGATTTGATGATGTGTTAGAGGTGGCTCATCTAGAGTACATGTACCTCATTTCTTATGTTTCACTTCTAGATGAATCATGTATGTTGCTAATATGTTTTATATGATTGCTTATACATGGATAGATTATTGATACTATGACATATTGTTATATTGTTGCTACCAATTTATTTTGTTATTGATGCACATATGGAGAATGGTGACCTTCTATTGTTGTTGCTACACATTGAGAGCATATATCAATACTCAAGGTTGCCATGTACTCATGTTACTTCATGTTTTAGGCATGTATAGATGAGAGCACATGTATCTGCAGATGTAAAAGCCATGTATCTATATTGTTTTATCATGTTGGCATATTGCTAATGGAGAGACCCATGTTGTCTAGTATGTCTTGAGCTATGTGTGGGTAAATGGAAGTCCAAGTCATGTATTATTTTGCATATCTTTGATGTATCCCCACTACATTGGGTGTATGATGTAAACTTGGGTCCATAGAGTCATGGTTGATGAGAGGTATAAATGAATCATATGTCAATCCTATGTACTTGACACCTCCGTGCTTTTTTTTCATGAAACATTATATTGTATTGTAATGCATTGCATATCATGTCCAAAGTCAGTTGGAGTCATGGTCCTTGAGTAGTAGTCCCTTGCACTTGGCAATGAGGCTTTTTGCAACAGGTAGAGTGTATGATTATAGCTCCATTACATGCTTAGGGGGGTAATGTTTAGTTTCAGAGATGGCATGGTAGTGGCAGAGACATGATTAGCAGTTGAGCTTCTTGACAGGGAGAGCATTTCTCACATCCGACACATTATTTGACATTGTACTTTAGTGTTTGTATGGCACTTTTCCATTGATGTCAAAGGGGGAGAGAATTTGTATGGATAGAGATCAGATTCATACTTTCAGTGTCAGTGTGGACAATATATGGAGATCAACCTCATTTGTTGGATCCAGGTTGACATCAATGCCAAAGGGGGAGTTTTTTGGCATTTTAGTGTTGGCATTGATGTCAACAGGTTCATGGTGCTACTTTTCATATGTATGTGTGATGAGTGCTTGGCAATATGTGTTTGGCTTGATGGGCTTGTTAGTTCGCATTGATGTCAACATACTTATGACTAGACCTAGTGGAGGTGATTTAGAGATGGATTCCTCATGTGATGTTGGATTGAGGTTGACATATTGAGTTGATTGTAGATGTTGTTGCTGTAGGTGGTTAGAGTGTTGCTAAAAGTGTTGCATATGTCTCTACATGTCTTGGAGACATTGGATATGTTGCTACATGTGTTGAGTTGTGGTTGCATATGTTGGAGGTGCTTCTACCAATGTTGGAGGGAGTTGTATGAAATGATACTGCTGCTATATGAGTTAGAGATGTTACTATGTTAATTTTTATTAGGGCTATATTTTTCTTTGCTTTAACAATTTCATTTTATCATTTCCATATTATTTTCACCCCATGACATCATAACATTAATCAAATTTACATCACTATTCAACAACATATGCAACTATGTAGTAAGAACAATATCATTATCATAAATGTAGTAGAACATAAAGGAACAATAAAAGAAAAACATTCACACATAGAGACAATAGGATTGGTTAGAGACTAGGGAAAAACCCCACAAGGGGGAAAACCATTACAAATCCTTCTTCTTATTAGATTGTCATAAAATGTTCAGCAAAGAGAGAGTACAATGATCCATATCTTCATCCATACAACTATACAACAAAAATCAGCGAGCCAATATCCATTAGGGGAGTTTTGAGGTCTAAAATGGGCCTCCTAAGGAAATCATAAAATAATGGTGGAAATAATAAAATAAGATTAGATTACATCATACAATTTTAGAGGGAAAAAAAGAAAAAACTATTTGTTGAATTTGTATTTTCAACTTATCTCCCTATGGGTTTACTCAAATTTCGAGCGGAAACACTCGTTGGATGCATAATTTGATTTCTCATCCAAGGAGTACCCATGTTGCATACTTTCGACGGAACCTGCTACATGAAAAATGAGAAATACATTAAAAATGTGATTGCAATCACGTTTTTTCATGTATTTCTCATTTTTCATGTAGCAGGGTCCATCGAAAGTATGCAACATGGGTACTCCTTGGATGATGAATTAAATTTTGCATCCAACGAGTACTCTCACTCGAAATGTGAGTAAAAACTTAGGGATATAAGTTGAAAATATGATTTGAAAAAGTAGTTTTTATTATTTTATTATTTTTTAATCGTTTTACTTTTTTACTCCAAAAATGTTGAATCATCCCCCATCATTGACATCATCATCTTGAATCCTATGGGTTCTTATAAAGTTTATTTTGGTTGTACATTTTTCTTAGGAGGCCCATTTTAGACCTCAAAATTTCCCTAATGTATGAAATGAACCCAAAGATGTTTATACTCAAAACCCTGATTCATAAACTTGTAATGAATTGTCATTGTCTATGGTCAATTGTCGAACTCTGTGTTCAACGATTGTAAACTTCAGTATACTAAAATTTCAACTTATAGTTCCCAATCACATGGAGGAGGAGTTATCTGAGCAACTGTAGTATCCAAGTCACTCCCTTCAACCTGATATGTGAGTGACTAGGGTCATATTTGGATTGTGGCAAGCAAGCGACTGAGATTCTGAAACCCTAACTCCCAGTCGCATGGATGGAAAGTTGTCCATGCAATTGGAAGGCTCTAGTCACACTGATGAGCTTTTGTGCGAGCGTCTGCTATCAACTTCTTCATGTACTATGTCAACAGCTAAGGCCCAAAACCCTAAAACTGAGATGCGAACTTCAGACCCTATAATTTCACCTCAGAGCGACCCCATTCCTCTACAAACATGCTTTAGACCTGTGTGAGCCAAAACCAAGAAAGAGAATGGAAGAGTGATCCATGATGATTTCAAAATGAGGTTAAGTTCACTTATATTTATAGTCTTCCAAGGGTGTCCGATTTGTTTTAGGGCCGACCTTATCAATTGTGCACTTGTGGGCTCATAATTCAATAATATACTTTCCCTTGTCCAAATTAGATGATCTTTAGGTTGATTTTGGTCCTCTCTAAATGAGGAATTCAATGCAATCATTATCTCCATCAAATGAGTTGTAAAATGTGGAATTTGACGACAGTTGCATATTTTACCACTCCCTCTCAGCTAGGGAGAATTCCACCTGCATCATGTCAAGTGTATATTGTCATCAAATTATGTCCATTCACAATTGTCTCATCATCACGTATCATCATTGTTCTTCTCAATTCATATTTTGTTTATTCCTACTTATCTCTTGATTTTCCCTACTCATATGTTGAATATTCTCGAATCTAAAAGAAGAAGAATTTGTTATCGGAGGGGAGCTTATTTTATGACCCTCTATTTATCGGGTAGCCACTTCTACCACCTAGAATCACATCAGTGGGGAGTCAACTCTACAACCCACATCATCATCAGGGAGCACATCTCAACTTGGAACGACATTGGGGAGCACTTCTCGACCTAGAATCTCATGAGGGAGCTATACATCTATGACCCCATATCGAGCAATAGGATATCCAAACACAAAAGGGATAACATTTCAACCTTGAAATTACATTGGGGAGCTTATTTTATGACCCTAAGAAGTCATGTGGTAGAACACCTGCATCATAATCCAAGATTGGAAGAGATACCTGACTTACCAAGAGGTAAGGATCACATGCTTCCAAGCCTCCTCAACCCGTTGGCCAGACGGGGAGGGACAATTCCAACATACCTTGCTTGTGGGTATGATGCCAACTAGGGTATACTCTGCAACGACCAAGGTGGGGGAGATACCCGACTTGTCAAAGCAGATAAGGATTACACACATCCCATGGATGACAGATAGGGGAGAAACATATATGACCCTATTGCTCATAGATCCCTCAACCCCAAGAACCCTCTATCTCAATTTCACACCCTAGGAACTCAACAGGGAGGAAGAGTTGGCTCAGTGTCCTTGATCAACGATGCTCTCTATCATATCATTATGTTCATAGCTTGATCAACATGTTGTAATAGCAGCAGTCTCTTATTCATGTAGGTCATCAAATAAAATATAATATTAGAACACACACACACACACACACATATATAAAGGGATACCATAATCTCCCTCTCAAGGAGGTGAAAACCACAAGCCTAAGCTTGTCTTGTAGAGTTCATTGTCTCAATACATGAAGGTATCTCAGTCCCAACTATATAAAGGATTCTTTTCCAATTGGTTCCCACTCTTTTTCATCGCAATGTATCCATGTCATATCCAGAACCTACTCAAACATCTCTCTAAAGTGCTTCTTCATCATGCCTTGTAACTAGTCATGGTAGAAACCATCGTACTCAACCTCGGTTGTGCTTAAATATATATACTTATCATTCAAAACATCATCTAAGGTAATATCCAAATGCACTCATCAATAATAATCTCAAACATCATCGGTACATCCATGCAGTCACATATCGTAGAATATCTCAGATCAAAATTGATCGTCCCATGCAAGTATCTCGAAGCGTGTTTGGCGGAAACTCAATATGTATGACATGGCTCAATCATGAAGGTTTTATGCACATCATATATATATATATATTATTATTATATATTATATATATATTATATATATATATATTATATATATATTATATATATATAAGGACTGGTGTTCAAAATAGAACATTAGTGCTTTAATCAACTGTCAGTTTCCAAATCAAGTTCAACAATATCTCTTCACAAGTTCTTGAAATTTAATCGGAGTGTCCAAGGATTTGCATTTCCTCTTTCCAAAGAATCTTCAATAGTTTCGCAATATAGATTTTCTTTTCCAAACTTCAAAAATCAATTCATCATGCCATGATTCATTATTTTGAGCTTCAAAAGCCATCTCCCTCTTACTTTGGTCATCTCTCCACACTATTATTTGTTTTATCATTTAATTCTTAGCCTAGTGTAGACCAATGAGATATTTGTTATTTTTACTTGGATGTTAAGATTAAGATATAAAGAGTTGAGCCTTATGCCAATTGAGCCTAATGAAGTTCTTCCTTACCAACCTAAGTAACCTCCCATAGAAGGTGAACTAAACAAATGTGATGAAGTAGGATATATTACCATGTTGTTTCTCTATGGATCCTTCAAGTGGCATAGGAACATGATGATGGATAATTTCACCCAAACCATTTAGTGCCTCCCAATAACAATATCTAAAGATTTAATGAATAATGGTTTCAAAGGAACAACACCCTTCAGTGTACGAGTTAAATTTGATACCTCTGTTTTTGAAGGAAAGATACAAAATCTTTGGGGAGATGGTTAGATCAATTAACAAGATATTTCCCTATTCATAATTTTTTCAACTTTGAGAATGTTATATTCACACTTATAAAGGCTCTCCATATAAAACAATAGTGGGATAATTTGTATGACATGTTGTAAATGATTATGAAATGCGTGTGATAGAGCCAACTTAGGGGTATGTTGATGCTATCAAGGAGGAGTATCATCTTATTAGAAACTATGACATCACTACATGAGATGGACAACCTTGTGTCAGAGTAAAGAGAAAATTGTGCCAAAGAACACCAATGCCTTCCATACCTTGTGTGAAAAAATAGATATCAAGGACTTTGAGTGACAATTGGAACTCAATTACTATAATGCTCTAGAAATATACAACTAAACCAAAATGAAATTTCTAGACATATCTTCATTGGGAGCCACTGATCGTTATGTTGTTAATCTTAAAGAAATGATTTGACATAAAGACAAGAAAGAGTTTGTGTTTGAAAAAAAATCACAACATCAAAAGAAGGTTAAAGGCAACCCTAACTCTTAGAAAAAAGGATAAAGCAAGGTTAACTAACCTTAATACAATAAATGCAAGTATCATACACAAAGGAAGAAAAAAAAGTCAAAGGGCATAGGTAAAGGGGTTCACACCCATAAAACCCCTTGGCATAACAATTGTGAATGCCATACTAAATAGTCATTATTATCCAAGTTAAAAACATCAATCTTTTATTCATCCACAACACCACCAAATCCGATCAACAAGTGAAAACATATAATTGATGTAACACATAACATTTCAATCACCACTAAAAAGGCCAAGCCAAAGAAACAAGATTAGGATCCTAAAGAAGGTGAGTTATAGGTTAGTGATGAGAGTCACGCTATATATGGGTGAAGGGGATATTGTTGCATTTCAATGTTAGCATGGTTAGGAAAGAGAATTTGGTTTTAATTTACATCATCAAAAAGATAAAATTACCCATAATACCAAAACCCCATGTATATGTCGTTAGTTAAATGAACTATAAACTAGCATCCAAATCATCCAATAACACCTCTTTAAATATGAAGTGTTGTATGATGCTATCCCACTTCAAGTTTACTCTCTTACAACAACTATATATATAAAAGCGTCATACCCTATACAATATATCTTTACATTATTAAATAAGAATATATTTAAAGAATTGTGCCATCTACCCTATGTCTTTATATTATTAGGCAAAAATATATTTAATATAAAATTAAATTCCCCTTTACCTAATACCAATATACAAATACACACTTTAAAAAGAAAATCTATTTTTATATTTATATTATATATATACACTAACCTTTTTTCAATCACTAAATTTCTTCTTATAGATATCTTCACTCCACTTTGCAATATCCACATGAACTTGAATTAATTAAATAGAGATATTTATTTCCACACACAACAAACTAAACTACATTAAAGTATATTTTTGGCTACCATCTTCTTACATACAATAGTGATGACCCTAGCCATGGAGAGGTACTAACAAAAACTAAAATAAAGTACATTCTTGCATACCTACTATCAAAGTACGTTTTTGTCTACCATTTTCTTATCAATAGTGGTGACCTTTAACAATGGAGATACCAACAAAATAAATACAAAATTAGAGTACATTCTTGCCTACTAGCAAAGTACATTTTTGTCTACCATTTTATTGATATTTCTTGCATATCAATAGTGGTGACCCTTAGCAATGGAGAGTACCAGCAAAATAAATACAAAATTATTTAGAAGAAAGACAAGGTTGAGATCTTATGCAAAGTGAATATATTAAATTTGACTTCGACATCTTTCATGGTGTTATATTTAAATGAAAAAGGATAGTTAACCAATTATTTGTTTAAAAGTCTTCAAATTGTCCCTAGATACTTTTGAAATTTAATACCTGTAGCAAATGAGGTGGTCTTCAAATAAAATATCTTCCATCATTTTCGTGTCATTAGATTTTGAGGATACATGAAGACCACCTCATTTGCTACTATTGTAAATAGCATCAAGATAATAATCTAGTAATATTCTTATGTGAGCCAATGAAAATGCTGCAGTAATTTGGGAAGGTTTTCATTTTAATAAAATAATGAGAGAATCTTAAGAACCAAAAAGAAATGGAGTCGATGAGTATCCATACTATGTTGAGCATGGCATCTATGAATATTTATTGATCTTCTTTGAAAGGGTTTTTCCTTTTTATTCCATAAATTTGTTAATAATTTATTATTTTATAAATAAGATATATGATATAATAATTTGTAATTAGATTTATTTTTAATAAATTTTTTGTGATTTTTAATTTAATTATCAATAATGTTTTTTCCAAATGTATATATGTTTACTTATATATAATATAATTATTTTGTCATTAATAATAATGTATTATATTTTTAATAAAGTTACAATTTAACACTACTTAGATGTATGATGAAGTGTTTTGATGTTTATTATGGATTGATAGCTTTCGACATTTACCAACCATTTAATTTATATGGTTGCACTAGTTACTAGCTTAGATCCATTTTAACTTAGGATCTATCAAGCGCCAAGAGGGATTGAATCTCTTGAGGTGTAAACCTCTTTTTTGAGTGCAAAACGTGAGGAATAGTTTGTACCTTGAGAAATTTTAGCCCTCTCGATGCTTAATAGATCAAGTGTTTAGATGGATCTAGGCTGGTTTCGGTCATGCACAACCACATACAATTTATCTTACATATAATTAATCTAATCATTTTAATTATGTTAAATGTGTCTAAGACTAATCTAATGAGTTCTTTCTCTTCTACATCTTATGCACATTAGGCATGTATTTATGTTAGACACTTGAATTCGAACATATGAATCCTCACACAAATGACATGTTTGAACTTGACCTATCAATAAATCCTATCACAAATTTTTCGATATGAAATATTCATATTATGGAGAGTTACGGGTTGAGATTGGGCATAGAAATATTTTAAACATATTTTTTTCATATGATTTTATTTTGAATCTTCTATTATGCCTAAGTTGGTTGAATATTGTTTTCTTTATCAGTAGACTCTTCGTTATTCATCTTTTTGTTTCCTCTATTTTTCATGTTCTTCAATTGTAATTCCCTCTCCCTTTTTTTATCAACTTCCTTTTCATTGTGCATTTTCTTGTATTCATTACTCTTGACACTATGTAATTGTCATTTGTTGTGTCCTTCTTTGTCAATATTTTGTTTGATATTCTATTTGGTATGTTTTTTGTGATTCAATTTTTTCCTTCATGTGTTATTGTTGTTCTTCAATTTCCATTTGTTGTGACTTTCTTTATTGATATGCCCTTTGTTTCTCCCTTTGTTGTTGACACTCCTCACTAACTACCATTTTTTATGTCTTTCTCTATCAAGTTTCTCTTTGTTGTTCATTTCTATTTAAGAAAGATCTAAGCTTATGAATAAGATGGATCTAAGCTCTTTATTATTCATTTCCATTTACTATGGATCTAGGGTGATGATTATTGTAACACAAAAATCAATGTCCAACATCAATAATTACTTTGTGTATACATTGAAATCAATGCACACTATTAATTTAATTACTTTGAAAATAATGCACATTATCCATCTATTTACTTCAAATCATAAATTAACATCTAAACTGAAATCAATGCACCTTTGGTTGTTATTTCTTATTCATTTCTTTGTCGACTTGCTCTTTGTTGTCCATTTATGTTTAAGATGCATCTAGGCTAATCATTAATGTGGATCTAGGTTCTTTGTTGTTCGTTTCTATTTAATATGGATCTAGATTGATAGTTATTATAACACAAAAATCAATGCCCAACATCAATAATTATTTTGAGCAAACACTAAAACCAATTCACATTGCTAATTTAATTACTTTGAAAATAATGCGCATCATCCATCTATTTACATCAGATCATATATAAACATCTACACTAGCCCCAAGGATTAGCTCAATTGGTCGAGTTCTCATCGTTAAAGCACATTTCCAATGGGAGGTCATGGGGTCAATTATCCTCGATGCTCTTGGGGTTAGGTTTTGCTAATGAGCCGACAGAAATTGATCCCCTTAGGTGGATCTGCTGAGATAGTTTCTATGGATGTAGCGGCCATAAATCTTTGATGTTCGTGAACCACATTGAAAAAACATCTACACTGAAATCAATGCATCTTTAGTTGTCATTCCTTGTGTCTTTCTATGTCCGATTTCTCTTTGTTGTTCATTTCAATTTGATATGGATCTAGGTTGATGATCATTCTAACACAAAAATCAATGTACACTTAATAATTACTTTATGCATACATTGAAATCAATGCACACTATTAATCTAATTACTTTGAAAGTAATGCACATCGTCCATTTAGTTATGTTAAATAAAAAATAAACATCTACATTGAAGTCAATGCATTTAGTGAAAATAATAAAATAGGATTAGAAATTAACATTTACGCTGAAATCAATGCATCAAATGCAACAAATCAAGTATGATAAAAAATCAACATACACTAAAATCAATGCATCCAGTGCAATCAATCAAATAAGATTAGAAATCAATATCTACGCTGAAATAAATGTATCTATTTTAGTTAAAAAACAAAATATTGATGTAAGCCTTCACCTCTTTTTCTATCATTTTGATGTTTATTCCCAATAAACACTTCATGAATTAAGTCATCTCGAGTTACAGTAAGGGTAAATTATATAGAAATGTCTAAATGGATCCTCGATGGTAACTTTTACCTCTTTCCTATCATTTTGAAGTTTCTTCACAATAAACGCTTCATAAATTCCATGAGACATACACCAACATTCTCTCACTTGAATAAGTTAATAACATGTAAGATAACTAATTTTAACATCATGTAATATTCTAGCTTATATTAAATCTATTATCATAATATCACAAATACATATAATATGATAATATTTATAAATAATCATTATATAGTGTAATCATTAATATATATTGATAAGTGTGAATCATCATTTATTTGTAATTCAATTATATAAATGAATAAATAGTGAATAATAATTATTTTATCTTATATATATTTTATATATGAGATTTCTATTGTTAAAATGGATGTGAAGTGAACCATAAAATTTTTACTTCTATCTATATTTGTGCTAAGAAATGCATAAATAATGATGGAAAATAGGCTTAATTACATATGACTTTTAGATCTTAGACTTTTGTGATCCATATTGTAAATGAGAATGTCTTTTGGATTAATCACATCATTAGGATTCGATTGACGTTTCGAACCAACTAATTAATTCCTAACCGCTAATTCCTAACAACTAACTCTGGACCCTGATGCATCCTTGCTATTTATTCTTTAGGATTGATGGATTTTTTCACCTTTGTTATGAGGACGAACCACATTAGCTGGTTCCAAATGTAAATCAAATGCTAATGATGTGATCAATCCCAAAGACATTCTCATTTACATATGAATTCTATTTATTTTGGTGGAAAAGGCATAATTCTAGGTAAAAATATTAATTTACATGAGTATATATTTATTTGTTTATATGGAATTATAAACATAATATGAAAATATATAATCTTTCATTTTTAAAATAAATTTGTATTGAGTTGACATTTAAATGTTTATATTCATTTATGAACACTACAATATCTCCCCCAATCTGAATTGTAGAGCAAAGCACTCATCCTAATGCATTAATATATTTTAATATATATCAAATTTAATATTATATTAAAATCATAAATATTAATATAATAATATATTAATATTAATATTAGATGTAATACAATTATTGAACTTAATATAATATTAAAGCTTTCTGCCCTATATTATTAATATATATTGAATTTAAATATATTATAACTTTAATATTATATATAAGTTAAGATTATAATCTAACAAGTAGGGCTACGACCTAGCAAGTCCCTACCTCAGGTTGAGACTTGCTGTCTGGCCCTAGAATTGTACCCTTGAGGTGGAATTTTGCAAGTTGGATGCGTTGAGTTTCGGTGATGCATGTGCAGAGTTTGAAATAGGTTAGCCAAAATGTCTACGACGTTGAGAAAAGGATTAAGTCACATGATAGGACTTGATATATATTATCATGGCACAGGGAGTGAAATGTGGTGCCGAGTCATTCATTCTAATGATTGTGTGATTACCAGTCAAGTCCAAATTTTCACCTAGGTTATACTAGTTATATACAAGCTTAACATAGTTAATTGTAAGTAAATATGAAACAAGGATCATAAATAAAGCAACGGCTTGGGCTTTCTTCCCTCTTTGAACACCTTGGCAATATAGTTACCCATACCAGTGGTGGAAATCATGCCTTGGAAATCATGCCATTGCATCATTTAGTGACTCAGATATTGAATGGCCCACTAGTATTTTTGAAAGGCAGCGTGGAAGTTGTGAATGAACGTTGAATTGTGTCTTGGGCAGGAAGTCTCATAGCAGTGTTTCTTACCACCACGTTGCCCACTGTGTAGAGAATCCTCTAACGCTCATTTCGAAAGATATTATTGTAACGCCACATTAGAATTTATTTGATCACTAACCATCCACGTCTCATTTACTTCAAACACATGGCTTTTATGTTTTCAAATGTATGTTGATTAAATGTATCATTGATAGGATGCTTCATGTCGACGTTAACTCCATGATGAAAAACAAAATGCGAGGGTCCTAATGCATGGTAGAATTTCATTTCTCCTTAAATATTCCATTGTTTCCATTGTTTCCATAGTCATAAATTGTCGTGAAAACTCTTATTAGTCCCTGTCCCTTCGGGTTGGAGGGACTATAGTAATCGATTCGCGTAGTTAGCATTACTTAGACACGAGAATCAATAAAATTATTTCAACTTAAAACAAAGTTCTTTGGAATGACACGAAAACCAATACAATTTTACCAATCAATGAAATGTTCGTCTTATTTGGCCTCAAAACGAGGTATGAGGGCTGAAAAGTTAGGAAACAATGCGGAGAAGTACAAATAATTAGACCAATTTGAAAGCTTGATGAAGTAATGCTATCTTCGCCTTAGCATTAATCTCCTAATATTTAATGTTAAGAAAATGTATGGCGAACTTATGGCTTATTTTGTTTGCAGGTTGGGTTGGCAGCTGTTGCATGAAGTGGTGTACGTGTTCTGCCGGGAGTTATTTTTGGCACCGCCTTGTTTAGACTCCACTGCCATATATTTGAAGCAGCATTACCGGACTTTGAAGAGAGCCGCTATGCTCAATGCCTTCACCCTTCGCTTCATCTACAACGCCGCTTCCTCCATCGCCATTATGCTTCGCATAGCTCTCTCCACATCTCCTAATCATGCATAATAGTTGGGTTAGAGAGTCTATAATTTTTGTGCTGTTGCATAGTGGATGCCATTAGTTTCAATTGGGGCAGCTACTTACACTGGTGCTTATTTTCGTCCTGGTCGTTCTGCTTGGCCCGGTTCTGCTCCTGGAATTAACTACCAACGCAATACCAAAATCTGCGAGAAAGACTCAATTCAAACATAAAATCACATGGTAAAATCACATGGTGCCTTCGATACATCTAATTTGACCGTCTCTACCATAGATTTCGGTCTTCTTCTTAGAAAAATTTAATCTATTTTTACTAGTTCTGTTTTTTTCTAAAAGAAATTTAATCTATTTTTTGTCGCCTGAGAAATTATTCTTATCCATTAGTCCTTGTGGTTGATACTCCGTGACAAACATTAACTGTAACTAAAAATGTGATCAGAGCGTGCTGCAAAGTAAAAGAAAAGCAAAAGGAAGGCGTGCAAGAGGAGAAGCAGGGTTAGATATACCTGCCTTTCAAAGGTAAGCCTGTGGTGGCGTGTTCTGCGGGCAGCGCAGGTTGTTTTAATTAGCCATCTGCGTTGGCGATTGAACGCCGGCTGCCATTCATTCACGCATGGAATCTTGCTGTTAAAGCGCGTGGACGTTCAGAAATCTCATGTCCATAAGGTAAATTATATTATAATTTCTGCACCCTGCTAAAGCGCAGAAAATGCTGCTTGTTTGTGCAATTCAGATGAATCTTTATTCCTGAAAAACTATCATGAGTTCCTACAGAAATTGGAAAAATTTCAGTATATAGCTGCGTTTAGGGTTTCAATACTCCGAATGTTAATCTCGTGCAGGTCTGCGTTAATTTTGATTGAATGCCGTGTGTCTGTTCACCAGAATTGCAGCGTGGAATTTGTTGTAACTTGGGGTTTGTTTGTTGTCACTTCTATAGGGTTTGATGTCAAGACGTCATGTATAATCCCAATTGGGAAAAAATCGATTCGAGGTTTAAAGCCTCAGGCATAAATTACTATAGAAAAAGACTGCAAATGCTTGCCAGCTCTGTGACAATGCAAGGCCTTATTTCCGGTTAATGGCAAGTGAGTGCCTCTACCGACGACCCTAGTTTGATCTTTTGGTCTGGACCATATTGACAAGTACAACGACTTAGGTCAGAGTTGCTTGAATCTACAATGTTGAATTCAACCCTTGAATCACTTATGCTGATATTTTCGCTGTTGGGGTTGAGTGAGATAGAACTGTGTATGTTTTTGAAGTAACTACCGTAGAACCAGTCAGATCTAAAGATATACCATAACTTAGCTAAGTATTTTAAAACTAGAACTAAAAAACAGTATATTTTAAAACTAGAACAAAAAAACAGTTTCAAATCAAATACAACAAACTCACATTCGGATCGCAGGTAGCGTTGGGTTCAGGGATGTTAATGCCCCAGGTTTTGAGAGAACTCTGCAAGTTGTCCACGCATGTCAGGCAGCGAAAACAGGGCAGCAACGGCTCCTGTCAAGAAGCCCCTTTCAGCCATTAACACAAGCCTCCTTCACGCCTATATGTTTCATGATAATAACAAAAACTTAAAGCTTGGCCTTCTGTCAAAATGCACTTAACAGTCCTATTACATGTTTAAACTCGAAAAAGAAAAAGAAACTCGCCAAAAATCACCAATATTTGGAGGTTGTATGGTACCAGCGAGTCCGCCAAGACATGGCTATTTGGCTGCCTTTCAACGCGCCCTTCCTGTAGCGATCCCACGAGAATTTAACCAACGTAATTTCTCCATAATCGTTCTTGAACCAGCATAAATTCTCCAGAACCGTTCTTGAAGGTAGAAATTCAATTTGTGAAACACATAGCAGTGAATGGGTTAAACTTGTCCTTTCTGAGCTGCAGGACACGTCCTTTTCTCCTCCTGATCAGCTGGAATTGCAGGTATGGTGTAATTCGAACTGGGGAATGAAGCAAACAGAGATCCCCTCCTCACATTGGCTGCATTCCCCTGCACAAAACAATGACCCAAATCAGAAAACAAGTAAATGCACATGAAATAACAAAAGTTGACGAAATTGAAAACTATGATACGTTAAATGTACATGAATTTAATGAATTACTGGCCACTATCGAAAGAGCTGAAATGGCTGCCATTGCCATGGATTCACTTGCGTGCTTTGTATCGTATGGTGCGACCAGTTATGAAGCGGATAAGCGACCTTCTTGACTGCTGATCCCACCTGACTGCTTCGACCTGATCAAAGAACTGTCTTCAGCGAACGAACTGCCGTATCTGGAGCTAACCTTCGTTCCACCGCCCGCTACAAAATGATTTCTTTATGCCAGAATAAGGCATTTGGTATGCATGCAGGTTCCTGTTCAGCATGAGAGATACGTGGCCTTTGTGTTGCAGAGATTGAAGGAATGGTGGGCTAACAAGTGGCTAGAAGGTGTACGACCGCCAATCTATGGTTCTTTTTTCCCTGTCGTGTTTTGTTCAATGTTTGACTGTGAAATGTTTGAAGTCCATTATTTAATCAAAATTTCCCATGTATTCTAAAAAGTAGACCAGGTGCACGCTGCACTATCTGCCAATGGTATGTCTCTAGGCCTTACTTATCATAGATATTCGAAATTTAACACCATACTTTGAACAACTTTTGCGCATTACAGTCACTCTGCAATTGTCCATGGTTAAAATAATCAATTAACGACTTTCACGCATTCCGGCCAGACTCCAACTGTGCATTATTTAAAATTCTAAAACTAGCATCTGTTTTACCTTTTCGTGATCAGGTTATGTCCATTGGCAACGCCTTTTGGAACTTATGAATAGGAAATAAACTGTCGGTACTTCGAAATTAAGTATTCCTAATCGTGTGGCAGTCAGAATTTCACTCTGTCCAACAGTTGTAAAATATATTTCACTCTGTCCAACAATTATATAATATATTCTGTCTAAAAGTTCTTGCATTGTCATGATATTAATATTCAGTAGACTATTATGTTTCCTTTACATTTGCGATATTCTTATTCTTTATTTTTTTCAAAGCGCACTCAATCATGAGAGTGCCCTAATAATTACTTTATAACATAAACATTATAGTTCTTCCCGCTTATTTTTAAGTTTTAGGGAGGTGGTCCATATGCTAAATTGGACTGGCCTAGTCAGCCGACACCATCACCAACGTGTCTGGCTTAGAGAAACTTTGCTGTTGTTGCTAGATGAAACGTTTTATTATAGCACGTATAACAAACTGGAAGTTGAACGCTTTGCTCCAACGTGTCATGGTGCATTGAATCTATGTAGTGCTTAAGCTTGACAACGTGTGTCAATTTAGAATGCAAATTGTCATGGCAGTTGCCATAACATGTGTTTGCTATTTTTTAATTAATTCTTGGGCTTATCAGATACTCATATATTCAACTTGGATACTCAAACGCTTCGCTATTTGCGGCTGCTGCACTACTATTCAACTTGGCTTAGTTTGCTATCTCGATTGGGCTGGATACAGTCAGTGCAGTTTGTGCAGCTATAAAACTATGTTTGGTGCCAAGTATTCGAGGGACTACAAAAATCCAACCGATCCACTTTGCAGGGACTAGCTGCTACGCAGCCGGTCTTGTTTTTTATTATGAATTCCTATTTTGATTTTATTTCAGGGTTGTGATTGATAACATCATCTGTGAAGGTGACCATTTAGTGTCGTGTTTGAGCAGGTCTTTTTGTTTTTATTTAATTTCTGGTGTCGTGTTTGAGAAGGCTTTGTTGTTTTGATTTAATTTCAAGGTTTTGATTAATAACAGAATATGTGAAAGCGACCCTCTGATGTTTAGGATGTGGAGTTAAAATGACCACCGATTGAGGGATTTTTCTTCTTACAGGTGGATAGTGCAACAAATCATGGTATTTTGTAGGAGGTTATTCAACAGAGTTGAACCTTAATATCAACCAAGCATAGAGAATGAAGAACAAGGTTATGGAAGCAGCTCAAATCACATTCTACCCTGAGTTCGAATTTGGAATCAATACATTCAGGGCATTCAACGATTAGGGAATGAGTAGTACTAACAATAATTTCCCCTAAAAGGCCAAGTAATGTAGAGAGTGAGTTCTAGGTTGTTGTTGGTTTATTCCCTTGCTCCTTCCATTTTATCGCCAAAAATACAATATTTATTGACAAATGATGGCGTACCCAATTTGGCCCAGCCACTAAGTTTTGCTGGAACCCTTCCTATGTCTTGTTTTGAATATGTTGTTTGTAGCTTAATCTCTTAACCAGTCATCCAGTAGAGTCCTAGCTTAGGTGATTGTGTTTATAAACTAGCATTTAGGGAAATCAACTTCACTCCATTTTCATGCGATTTAACGTGGCTTTAAATTAGTAAATTTATCTATCCCAAACTTTCCCATCACCATCTTGCCTAACATCCCTTCTACCCTTAGCCTTTGTCTTCGTGGCTACAACCCATCTACTAGTAAATGAGTGAGGTAGGTTACCGAGTCCATGCACTTCATGAGGAAGGGGGAATATAGCTGCTTTTCTTCAGAGCGTTACTTTGCTTCAGTAGTGTAGTGATGCAACCAAAGATAAAAACACTTACCTCATAAGATTTTTTAAATTGAAACAGATCAATCAGCATGGTCATGGATTTTTGGTTCAACCATAACCACTTATTGAATCAAATTGATGGGTATATTGTCTTCCAACCTATGGACTGTGAAAAAATTATCAACATTATTGTAATATTACAGGTATGTGGTTCATGTATTTCATTTTTTACTAAAAACTAAAGCTAAACAACAAAAACCCTAGCTTGGTTCAGAACTAGGAGCAAGCGTCTGCAAAATCTAAAGCCTCAATGAAGGCTATTTTTAGGCATTTCTCGGTATGCGATTCCACGACATTCCAGAGGGAAACTAGAGCGAGTATAATTCCAAGGTTTGACAAGCATATTCTGGGGACCTGCATTACGTAGAGTAAGAGGTATATTATATTTTTTTGTGCATAGTTTTTGAAGGAAACAATGATTTTTCATTAAATAAGTTGTCTGAGGGGTTTTTCAATGACGTCTTCTAGCAGTAAGAAATTCCTGCAAAGGGCGGGGTTGTCTCTGATAATGGTCGAGGCAGTGGTTGCAGGGAATCAGTAGGTTGGCATCTATATTTTCTTTTGATCTCTTAAACTGAAATCGGTAAAAATAATTTTCCTTTGATATTTTAGGTTGAAATAGCAGAAAAATAAAAATCAGTGAAGTTTTTAAAAAAGGGAAAACCTTTTTGAACAATAAAAAATACAACTATCCATGTGTGTTCTGATGCCAAGAAGATAGAATCAACCCGAAATTGCATGCGACAGTTTTAACATTGTTGATTATCTTTGTTTATGCCTTTTGTTGTTTCTGTTTTCATTCAAAGATCTGGTATATCGGCACTTTTGATCCTTTTACAAGGAATTAAGAAAGAAATAGTTAAAGCTATTGAAATAGGTAGCCCTAAAATCTTTGGGGTTGAATTGTGAAAAAAAATCTAAATTTCACGGTTTATAATTTCTACATGATGCAAAGTTTCAATGTGAACTGCTATCATTGATCATAAATAATACTACATATTCCAAAGTGACATAAACTGTTGGCAAGTATGTTTGTAGTATTCCAAGAAGTCAGGTAATAAAATTGCAAAATAAGTGCATTTTGTTACATGTCTTTTGTTCACAAACCATCATGACAGACTTCTCTAGTCAACATAACTTGCATCTGACTTGTGACTCTAAGTTAGATTATGAAGAGATGACTTAGTTGGTCTCCCCAAATATTAGAGTGAGACTCAGCCGACGAGATAAATTATTATCATGTTAATTTTCAATTCGACTTTGTTAGCTTTGAAAACCCATAAGATTGTAAAAACCTACCCTGACATGAAATAATTTGTTTTCTAATTTGCAGTGTTTTAATGTTGGCTTCTGTTCACCATTGTCTAATGATAAACTTGGGATATTAAAATGGTTTCTTGGCGAAACATACGAGCCCGAAAAGTTATAGGATCAAAGTATGCTAGAGATGGGAATGCCATGTAAGTTGATCACTATTTTTTTTATGAGAAAGTATTTAAATAGTTTCTATACGGTTAATATTACATACAATGGTTGTAATTCATTTTTATTAATACATATCTGTAATCCTATATATATTTATATATATATAATATATATTAAGAGGCAACCATTTAAACTATATTCTAGTTCTCTAAAACATACAATTAATGTTCAGGGGATGCTGATTTCAATGATTGTTCAGTCACTACATTGAAATTTTCATTATTAATGTCCTCTTACATTAATACACATTTTTAATATGCCTTTCCATATTTGTAATCTGTCCTCTGACATTAGTTCATATTTGGGAAAATTAGAGAACATGATTCCTCCCTCAGTTTACTTTGTGGGCATCCCTAGCTAGTGAGCCTTAAGAAAACAACCTTTTGTAGGAAAATGGCCTCTATATGTTAATATCACTACTTTAGCAACCTACCTCCAAGTTTGTTAATATCACTACTTTAGCAACCTACCTCCAAGTTTGGTTCCAGCATCTTCAGAACACCTAGATGAGGAAAGGAAAATAGGAGCATAGTCCTTACAGAAAGAAAGAAGTAAGTAGCTCGGGCAAAGAGCATTGTTCTACCCAACCAAAAGGTAAAATAGACATGCATGAAGAGATGAAGAGGTAAAATAGACGTGCATACATCTTTGTATTGAGGGTTATTCAATTAAAAAAAATATACAAATAAATAATCCTCTTGTAAAGCTTCAAAGTTTTACCGGGTAAGTTGCCACTTTTATTATAGATCGTGGGTGAGAAACCTGGTCAAGTTGATTCAATGCTTAACTCGAAAAAATATGAGCTTTAAATTGAGATTAAAATAGGGGATATGCTCATTTAAAAGGCATATATGAAAATATGAGCTTTAAATTGAGCTTCAAACAAGGGATATGCTCATTTAGAAGGCAAGTATGAAGAGTTTTGCAGCAAATAGAAGGTCATGCTTGAGTTATGTAGCAGTTCTGTATCATTTAGAACGTGATGCTTCACAAGTAGCATCATTTGGAGGACCATGCTTAATCGTTCATTGTTCACAAGTAGCAAATGATCAGCCACGTAGTGCGATAGGTTGCTACACAACAATGTAGTTGGTCAGGTTTGCTACTCAGGTTGCCACTTTACACAGCCACTTGTCCCACAAAACAACTTTATATAATATAACCTGTATACATCAAACATTTAATGTTAATGAAACTTTAAAGAATTAATTTTAACATTAACTCATTTGAGAAAAAATTGAACCAAATACACACTCTTATTGTAAGATATTTGGTCTCTTTCCTCGGAGAGGCCAAATAAGATGGTGAATTCAAATCCATTTTCAAACTTTCGATAAAAAACTGACATAAAACGACATTTTGAACATTTTGACTTCAGACTTTGGGTAAAATAATGAAATCACAAATAAAATCCATTGGTTTTTGTGCCATTTTAATAGAATAAGCATCAAATCAATTATTATAGTCCCTGCTCAACCCTTTGGGCAGGGACTAATAAAAGTTTATAGCCACATAATATTAAACCCATTATAACCTAATATAACATTATATTAACCCATAACTCGATCCTTGGAATATTTGAAGTCGTGTTTTGAATTTAATTCTAAACACACTATTGTGATGGAAATTTAAATTTAAATATTTTAAAATATTAAGACGCAAAAACTATGTAAACATATCAATGGATTGCATATTTTTATAGAGTGGCAGGATCATATTTCAATTCATTTGTTAAATTTCGATTTGAATTATGGGTTAGTCAATTAGAATATGTCTGATTTCGAGCCTAGAATTTAGTTGTTGGTGAAGGCTTAGAGCAAATAGAAATGTACAAGTCTACCGAGGTGGAGGAATTGCCTGGATGACCATTTTTGGTCTGAATCCGGGCAAAAAAAATTTCAACAAATCTTGTGGAAGCAGTGTTTAAATCATGTTTTTGAAGGTGGCAATGGATTCAGAAACATCAAAAACCTCTGGAGCACCCAAAATTTTGAAATTTAACAACTTTAAATTGGATTTACAAAATCCCTACCAGAATTTATTAAAATATTGCTGGAATTTTCTTAATTTTCAAGGCGAAAAAGTAGTCTGGTTAGACTACAACAATAGAAATCCTCTGAATCGAGTAAAAAAAGAGGAGTACGTTACGAAAAGTCGTTGTAACACTCCTAGCACTTTTCCACAACGTTTTTAAAATCTTCATCACAACAGCTAATTGTTGAATGATATTGATGGATCTCATATAGACAGGGTATAGAGTCATTTCTCAAGATAAAGACTAAGATGGCATATTGTTACCACGTGGTAAAAATTAATTCACCAAAGGAGGATGAAAATCAATTGATCTGAATTTTTGGGCTAAACAGTGTTTGCCTAGCTCAAACCCGAAGAGAGAACACCTTTGGTGTAAATATTTTTCCTGGAAAAAAAATTAAAGAAAATTTTGAAACTTATGTCATACTTTACTTCTTCAAACTTCTAAGCCAAATCTTCTCCTCAGAAGTTTTGATGATTGAAACAACAGAAGAAATTTATACTTAATCATGTATTGGTATTGATAGACACATAATATTTATATGCGTTATACATTCATATTGAGCCTACTTTATGTTAGCCCCAAGGGTTAGCTCAGTTGGTCAAAAACTGTGCCTCACCATCGGGAGGTCACAGGGTCAGGTCTTGCAGTAGGCCGAGGGGCGATTTAGCCTAGCTATCGCCCAGATTTTTCTGTGGATGTAGCGATCACTCACTGACCAGGGTGCTCGTGAACC
>APFE031731378.1:58345-86785 GCA_000404065.3 Pinus taeda | reverse complement strand
AAAAAAAAAAAAAAAAAAAAAAAAAAAAAAAAAAAAAAAAAAAAAAAAAAAACTCCACCTACCTTTAATATCTTTCCTCCTATTCCTTTTTATGGTAGATAGGAGGTCTCTCTATGGGCCTGCCCTTTAGTAGGCATAGATCGACCGATTAATGCTCTCTAGCATCAGAGTCAAACTACATCTAGTAGATGAGCCAAAAGGGAGTGTAACCAACTCTCGTGTAATCCAGGCATGCTGGGCCCTAACATCCTCGAGCATGATAGTGGTCGTGGCATCATCCCATACAGGGATCGAAGCTACACTATCATGCTCAGCTTCACCCTACTTAGGCTTTGGAAGTCATAAACATAATTTAACATATATAACACACTAAACATATATATTAAATTTAAACACATAAATTGAAGATGATTTAAAAATTAAAGACGATTTAACATACAAATTAATAAGGATTTAAAAATGCAGGAGATGTACTTAGGACAGGTCGAGTTGGACTCTTAGAAACATCATCGACAAAGATAGATACAATGCCTCTAACACTCCCACTAGAGTCAGATCTAGATCTACCAGTGGAACACGACATCTGGCTGGGCTACGTGATCTCTGACAAGCCAGACCATGTGTCACTGATCTCCACATAGTCCAATGAACTTTTGATGGGTGCAACATGAGAGAAGGATCTGCATAAATCTAGTTGGAAGGGGATTTCTTGTAAGAGTTATAGAGTTAAGCAATATAAGGCAAGACTACTATAGAGGAATAAAAGAAATAAAATTTTATTTTAAGTGTATAAGAGCCATCTAATTCATATAAGCTTCCATCATAGACCTTTAGAATTGAAAAAAACTAATACATATAATACATATAAACTAATCCAAGAAAAAAATAACATATAGATAGAAAGTTTAGATTGACTAAAGAATGTTGACTAGAAAACCATTTCTAAACTCAAGTAGAATCATCTCGCCTTCCTAAACTTTAAATTCTCTTTTTTTATCATTTATCAACCAAAGTATTGAGTTACATGTAAACACAATCGAAAGAAGTGATCAAATCTAGCTGGACACTTTTTCCCATTTCTAAATAATGCATTTTATTCATAGAGCATACATATGTAAATATATTTAAAAATTTGAAATAAACCTATTTGCAAAACTAATAAAATTTCATGCCAACCATATACTCTATAAGCCAAGTTCTTATAGTTTTTAACTTTAACATATGACATACTATGTACAAGCACATGAAGACAATATTTCTACAACATACTACATATTGAGTTGTTATCCAAGGGAAAATAAACAATAGGTATTTTCTTAGTAAGGTATGCCTCGAATGATCCCATGAAACCATATTTTTTGTCATTGAATTCCTCAGCACTATTAACATTAGTTACCTCATTACCATCATAAGTTTTACATACATTATGATAGTTATAATTTTGGACCAAGTACAAATCTACACCACATTGCCAATCTCATCTCAAAAAAACATATCAAGTATTGTCATTTCTAGCTATAACTAAATTGTGCATGTTTTCATTTGTTCAAAACACACATGCACATTATGGATAAACTACTTTTCTAATGTTATCCATAATGCATTGTCCTTCTCCTCTATGACTGGGGAAAAATATGGTTTTAGTTATGATAGGTAATAATATTTGATGGATGATGAATATAATTAGTTTATGGAATATGTCAAAGTTCATTTTAGGTGCTCCATATACCATATGTATGGTCACCTTAGGATAATTTGTCCCAAGGAATTGCTTTCTAATGAAGACATCGTGGGAGAGAGGATAGTAGCTAACAAATATGAAAACTTTTTGGCAAAGGTGGTAAAAGAGATAATGGATAATTAAGACCTTTTTAAGGCTTAGGGTCAATTTCTTGATAGATTTTTTTAGAATATTTTAAAGTTTATGGGGTCTTACTTGTGGCAAATAATGAATAATAAAGAAATGGTATATATAAGTTATATTATTATATATATTTATAATTTAAATGGAGCTAAAACATTTTTTAATTTCTTTATTGTGAGTAATTTCTTGAATAATGTTAATTAATTAAAATATTATATATAATTAAATTAAATTAAAATAACGATATTAACAATTTAATAATTATAATTACTATAAAAATAATAAAAATTTAAATTTTTTAAAAATTCAATATTAATTACTAATCTTTTTTAAATATAATAACTATTTTAGCATTAATACATATTTCAATAAAAAAAATTTAAAAAATTAAATTACCTATATCTTTAAGGTTTTATATAAATTCTTATTTTTATTATGTTTAACGTAGGATTATATTTAAAATATAAAATTAAATTTTAGTTTTCGATGAATATTATTTTATAAGATTTCAATATTATTTTAACAATATTCCTTATTAACGATTTACAAATTTCTATATTAACCAATTTAATATCTAATAAGAGATCTTACTTAAAAAATATAGATTTATTTTAAAAAAAAGTATTTTTTAATTATATTATAAAAATATTTAATTTGAATTATGGTTTATATCAATATATTTATAAAGGTCGTGGAGGCGGCGTAGTGGTAAATTTGGCTTCGTCATGACGAACTGGTCTTGTGTTCGATCCCGAGCAAGGTCGTAGCTCGTCGTGCGAGTAGTTAGTCTAAACTAGGCCAAGACCACTACCTTTTCCTCGGCAAACTCAGAATGATAAAAAACATGATAACGCAGGAGCAACCCCAGATCTTCTTTATGCAGGAAACGAAATGTAATAGTAACACACTTGGAAACATCCTCTCTAGAGCATGGCTAGGTTGTCACTCGGTTGCAGTGGATGCTTTAGGTGCTTCTAGGGGACTGGCAATTGCCTGGAACATGCAAGCTATAACGCTCTCATACTTTCATGGCTCCCATCACATTATACAAGCTACTTTTCATATAATTGGCACCAACATTCAGGGCCATCTCTCCAATGTCTACTTCCCACAGGAAGCAGGCAACAAAATTGCTCTTCTAGACACAATAGAAGCACTCAACTTCAATAGACTCCATCCTCTTTGGATCATTGGAGGAGACTTCAACATGATCACCAAGCTGGAGGAAAAGCAGGGAGGCCGAGCCAAGCTGGAACAGGAAAATGGCCACTTTAAAGATTTTATCTAAAACAATATGCTAATTGATCTACAATTCTGCAATGGAATGCACACTTGGAGCAATCGCAGGGATGGGCGACATCAAATCGCTTCCAAACTAGACAGATTCGTCATCTCAGATAATGCAATGCATCTTGGAGACAACATCTCGACATCAATTCTTCCTTTTTCAAGCTCAAATCATTGGCCTATCTCTCTCCAATGGCAAAGACCAAGCAACTCTACCAGGCATCCCTTCCACTTCAAAGCTTTTTGGCTCACCCACCCCGCCATCAATGACCTCATCAGATCAACTTGGACCAACTTCCTTTCGCCAGAGGGATCAAAAATGTATCAGTTTCAACAGAAACTCAAATTCTTGAAATCCCAAATCAAGTGTTGGAATCAAGAGACTTTTGGCAACATCTTCCAGGCTCAGCAAGATCTAAACAAAGAAATGAGAGAACTCCAACAACAGATAATCACAGAGGGCTACAAGGAAGGGAAATTATAACAAGAAAAGCACATTCACAATCAATTGGAGGAGAGAAGAAAGCAGGAAGAAATACTCTGGAAGCAAAAATCTAGAATTAGATGGCTGAAAGAAGGAGAAAGGAACACTAAATTCTTCCACAGAACTACAATACAAGGAAGAATGCACAACACCATCTCTTTCATACAAAAGCGAGGGGGGGAAGAGTGGAAAGCCATGCAAAGATAGAACAGGAGTTTATCAATCACTTCCAGGAGGTCCATCAAGAACCCCAAATTGATAGACGACCTGCTATAGAAAAGATCACTCAAAATGTGCTGAAAATTATCACAGAAGACCACAACCAACTTCTTCTTCGACCAGTAATGCCTCAAGAGGTGGATTTGGCTATGAACCAGCTCGAGGAGGGCAAAGCTCCTAGTCCGGATGGCTTCACTACTACCTTCTTCCACTCTTTCTGGGATATTATCAAGGAGGAGGTGTGGCAAGTGGTGGAGGAATCACGCACTCTTCATTGGCTTCTGCCCTCTCTGAACTCAACTTTCATCGCCTTCATCCCAAAAGAAGAGAATACCAGTACTTCAGAAAAATTTCTTCCAATCGCACTATGCAATGTTATTTACAAGGTGATATCCAAAGTCATTGCTAACAGGTTGAAACCGCTTTTTCCCTTGCTCATATCGCTTAAACAATCTAGATACGTAGAAGGAAGACAAATATTGGACGGAATTATCCTCACTCATGAAATCATACACTCCCTCAAGCACTCCAAACAGGCAGGTATGATTCTCAAGATTGACCTCTCTAAAGCTTTTGATAAGTTAAGCTAGATCTATATTCAAAAAATGCTAACAGCCTTTGGTTTTTCCCCAATGTGGGTTCGATGGATTTTGAGTTTAATTTCCACAACATTTTTCTCTATCCTCATAAATAACATACCCTCTCGACCTTTCAACCCCTCTAGAGGCATTAGGCAAGGAGATCCACTTTCCCCATTCCTTTTTGTTCTAATGGCGGAAGGTCTGGGTCACTATATCAAACATGCCCTCCTCTTCCAGCATCTCAAAGGTCTATCCATTCACAATTCTCCAGCCATCACTCATCAACAGTTCGTGGATGACAACATGTTGTTTGGATACCCTTTTGTTCAGGAAGCTTCCCTTTTTAAATCCCTTCTGAATGATTTTTCTGATGCTTCAGAGACGAGCATAAACATGGCCAAATCGCAAATCTTCTTTTTTCACACCCCCCCCTGTTACTCAACATGCTATTGCCTACATTCTGGGCTTCTCCATAGCCTCCCTACTTTCCAAATACCTTGGAGCTCCCTTAATAGATTCTGCCATCAAGCACGCCTCTTGGTGTATGCTCCTTGAGAAACTTGAATCTCATCTCACTCTATGGACTCATAGAACTCTAAACATAGCTAGCAGATTAGTGCTAATCAAAGTTGTGTTACAGGCAATGCCTCTTTACCTTTTCTCAATTTTGGCAGTGCCTAAATGGGTCCTTAAAAAAATAAAAGCTCTACAATGCAATTTTCTTTGGGGGCAACTGGAACCAATCACAAATGGGCCTTGGAAAAATGGACGACAGCATGCAAGCCCAAAGAAAAAGGGGGTATAGGCCTGAGAGATCCACATCATAGCAATGTAATCATGGGTGCAAAAATATGGTGGCAATGGCTCTCTGCTCCTAATAAGCCATGGGTAGTCATCTAGACAGCCAAATATGCCAATCACAGACCAACGGAGGAGCTAATTAGATTCACTCCAACTGAAAAGGGATCACTAATATGGAACGCTGCCAGACAACACTTTTTGTTGATCCAACAACACATCTTTTGGGAAATAAGGAACGACATCACTGCTCGGTTCTGGACGGATGCCTGGAACCAACTACCAAATCTCAACGACATTTATAGATCACCTCCTTGCCAAGAGTGGGAGGAGAAACAAAAGGAATCCATCTAGCAACAATGGATTCCGGAGATAGAACAGGGGTACAGACAATGGAAACAAATTGACAAGCTAATCAGAAATGCAGATAACCAGACTAAGGAGATCATGGAGAGTGAGCTCCAGAATCGACACATTAGATCATCCGAAGGCAGAGATATTTTAAGATGGGGATATACCCCAAAAGGTTCCTTCACCACCAAAGAGGCTTATAAAATTATATGCAATGATCTAATGCCCCTAGATCCTATCTGGGGCATAATCTAGTCATTGGGTACTTGGCCCAAAGTCTCCCTAGTCCTCTGACTTGTTGGGCACCGGAAAATCCTCACTTGGGACAATCTTAGGAAAAGAAACTTTCACGGGCCCTCCATATGTCCCAATTGTAATTCTTAGGACGAATCGCTCCAACACCTCTTGGACTCGTGCACTCTTGCCAACCAACTGTCGGAGAAGGCTAGCTTTCGTTGTCAAAAAAGATGCAGAGTGTCCGAAGATATAATCAACTCCATTTTCCATTGGCACCAAAACCCATATAAAAGCGAACTACTCAACCAATTATGGAGAATGATTCTCGGCCTTCTCCTTTGGAAAATATGGAAAGAAAGAAACAAGTGCATATTCAAAGATCAAAGCACTCCTGTAGAAATCATTTGGGGCAACTTTTGTCTCAATCTTAAAGAGACTTTGGCTCTTCAAACTTGGCATATGGAATATTTTCCCACTCTTGCAAATGAGAAAGCCATCTAGGAAAATTGGAACATACAACTCCAACAAGGTACTCACAATCACAGACCTTCATAAGGCAACAACATCATAAAGCACTTATGGACCCCCCCTCTAAAGCATACTTTCAAACTCAACTTTGATGGAGCTTCAAAGGGCAACCCCGGCAAAGCAAGATTTGGTGGCATATTTAGAGATCATGAGGGTTAGCCTCTCCTAATCTACTTCAGAAACATTGGCTGGGACACGAAGAACTCGGGTGAGCTGGAGAGTCTCTGGCAAGGATTACTACTTTCCCAGCGTCATGGCTTCCAACCTCTAGAGATCGAAGGTGATTCCCTAATCCTCATCAACCTGGCCAATCAACTCCTCAATGGGGCACATGCACATAAAATTGCCAACAATTGGAGACTTGAAGCCAGATTGGATGCAATAGAATAATCGCTTCACAACAATTGTGCCATCATATTCAATCATGTTAAACGGGAAGGAAACAAGGTCGTTGATCTACTTGCAAATTTGGGGGTGGAAAATGGGCACACTCTTCTTACTGGAGCTCTAGACATAATTCAGAATCATGATCAAAATCAAGAGTGCCAAATACTGGTCCAAAGGGATGTAGCTCTCCCGGATGCGGGTATATAGACGGGCGCTAAATATGACGGGATAGGGGTGGGGCGAGATGGGGCGACACCTGCCTACTCAGGACAAGCTGGATAATTGGCTTCTGATCAACGGATCTCTGCATTTGAGAAGCGCATGGTTCAATGGCATTGTTTTAAGTGGTTATAGATATCATATCATGTCCTCTACTCCAGTTCATGCCTCAACACGCTCCAGCATGCCTCAGGCTTCGGCTCTCTTCAATGCAACAGTAATGGCGGATCACAAATCGATAACCAGCAATATGCGATTACAATCAGATCGCATCGCAATATCGATGGATCGCAGAATGGGGAGACCAAAGGGCAAGGCCTTAGCTTATAGCGATATGCGATTGCGATCAGATTGCATTGCAATATCGCATCGACAGAAACCAAGGGGCAGAGCCTCCACACTTTCACATGCGCGATGTGATGATGTGGACCCCATGGCAGATCGCAGATTGGGGAGACCAAAGGGCAATGCCTTTACTTATAGCAATATGCGATTGCTATCAGATCGCATCGCAATATTGCATTGGCGAAAACCAAGGGGCGGAGCCTCCACACTTTCACATGCGCTATGCGATGATGCAGACCCGACGGCGGATCGCAGATTGGGGAGACCAAAGGGCAAGGTCTTTACTTATAGCGATATGTGATTGTGATCTGATCGCATCGCAATATCACATTAGCGGAATCCAAGGGATGGAGAATAGGCAGGGGTTGCCTGATGATAGTACAAGGCTGACTGTGGCTGCCTCGGTGTTCATTATCTGTTTTTTTTTTTTTTGCTTGTGTCGCATGGGTTCTGGCTTCCTATCTGGACTAATCATCAAGGAACCATCTTACTATTTTTCTGTGGGGTCTGGACTTGAAAAGTGATATCATTTTTGAGGTTTCTGCTCTCATTGGACTGGTTTCCCCAATGTTGGGGCAATCCAGATTTTGTTGATACTCTACGATACCTTGGTCGAGGCTTTGTCCTCTTTGTATCTTTTTGTACATATTAATAGATTACTTTTACTTAGAAAGAAATATTTTTATTTTTATATTAATTATAATAATTATCTATTAATTAAATATTATATATTTATAATAATATTATATAATTTATATACTTATTATATTATTAAATATAATTTAATATGGATTGTAATATTGAGATATAGTTATATTAGTATATTTATATTGATGTATTAAAATATTTATTTAAGTGACAAAACATGTGTATTTCTAAAGTAATGATAGTTGATGTTCAAGATGATGATAAGGTTGTGGGTGAAACACAAAATGTAGTGTACTTTAGTGTTTGCAAGGAAGATATACATAGAAATTGTGAAAGATGCAAGATTGTGGATATGTCTATGGAATTTTTGGTTACACCATCAGTAAATAAATTGATATATAATAAATGTGAAATGTTAAGTGTTAAGGAAATGTGTAGGGAGTGAAGTAAATGATGATATAGAAAATTATAGAAATAAAAAATCTCTTAAAGAAATATAATTGGATTTTTTATAATGAAAATGACTCAAACTCGCCTAGACATGCATGGCATGTTGAGGCCATTCAAAAAGGTTAAATGAATTATGACTAGAAAATAAGTTACAAGATATTTAAAAAAAAAATAGAAAGATATTCAATTTTTAGTAGTGGAAAAATGTTTAACAAAGATTTTCTTCAACATGTAGATAAGAATATCAATAAATATGCTAGAAGTGGCATGGAAAGTATAAAACAAAATGATATCATGGGATTTTTCTTCAATTTACTGTTATGTTGGAGAGCCATCACAACAACTTACTTCTCATAGGTAGGAATGTATTAAACATAAGATGTGATGGAAAGGTTATTTATAAGAAATCATGGTACAAGATACATAATATTCCTCAAAGCATATTTGGTAACTATTGTTGCAAGCAAAAAAAATTTAGAAGAAGCATACAATTGTAGAAAACCTACCTCGACTACCAAACATTTTGTAGTTGTTCCTATGGTCTGTGCACTCCTCAGTCGAGCTTTGGGCATCTTGGTTGAGCTTTTGGCTCCTCAGTCGATCTATTTTTCTCCTCGATTGAGCTATTATGTCCACAATCTGTGCAAAAAATACCTGCATAGATTGCGACAAGGCATTTAAATGAATTAAAAAGGCTCTATCAAGCATTTTTTTCAAAATATTTGTGCCATTACGTTTTGGTAAGAATTTTGAAATTAATTTGATCAAGCGCCTAAGTAACCATGGGTTACATAGGAGCTCAATCGAGAGTTTGTTTATAGCTTGATTGAGTAATATTTAAAGCCTCAAATATCTCGATCAAAGACTAAATTACTACTCGATCAAGCACTTAAAAAATGCTCGATCAAATTGTGTTTCTTTACCTCTCACCCCATACGTTTACACAAAAAAATAAACAACCTTCATAGATTCATAAATATATTTGAAATAATTATATACTAAAAATTAAATCTATACTTTCCTCAATTAAATTTAAAAAATATATATATATAAATATAAAACAGAGAAAATAAAATTATTAAAAAATGAAATAATTTTAATCTAATAATTAGATATATATAATTTTATATTAAATAAAATCAAACTTACCACACACTTTCAAGATTCTTATGATTATATTCTTTCTCTCTCTTATATAATATTCGCACCCAATTTTAAGAGAAGAGAGATTACAAGTACCACATGAAGCTCATGAGGAGAGAAATTACAACTCTCACATGTGGTTCATAATCTTATTTGAGTTAATCTTAAAAGATTATATAATTAAATCTTATTTGAGTTAATCTAGAAGATTATATAATTTGAGTTTTAATTAGTAAAACTTAAATTTATAAATAATTTTGAGTATATTTATTTTGTAATGAAAAAAAAAACTCTTCTTAATTTATTTCTTTAAAATAGTGTTGAAGAAAGATATCCAATAAATAATTCAAGCATCGTAAAGAAACATTGATTAATGAATAGTCATTTATTTATTTTTAAACTATAAACACTCATCAGTAATATTGTATTAATTTTCTAAAGACTTTTATAACTTTACTCTTTAAAAATAATTAAAAAAAAATTGATTCATCACATCAACGTAAAATAGGAATTTATTTTATTTATACAATGACAAATAATTATAAAATAATTAATTAAATCTTTCAAAGTTATTAATTTATTTTAAAATAAAAAATATATATAATAATAAACTCAATAATCAACCCAGAGCAAATTGTTTTCTACTTATTTCTTAAATATCCGAGAGTGCTTATCATATTTAGCTAAAAACATTTTTGAACATGGGTCGGTTAATGAGTGAATGAAACTATTTATAAATTAGGTAGATAAGCAATAGTGGTTAGTCCTTGCAAATTTTATTATTGCTGTGGCAGCAAGTTTATTGCAATGAATTTTTTTATTGATCACTAATAATTTGGTTAAACTGTTTAAATAATTTCTAATTTAATAAAGTAAAATATTACTAATTATTTTTATATTTTTCATTAAAAAAATTACTCGTATTTATGTGCTATATTATTGGTTGTAACTTTTAACGTTTTATTGTTTTATGTTTTGTAATTGGTGATTGCACAACAATGATCCAAGATTGCACGAATATATGAATGGATATTTTGTTTTTTTTTTTATATAATGCATGTGATACACAACACATGACGTTGTACCATATATAGGACAATCTTGTCTACTCATATATGATTTTCTCTCATCATAGGGGAGATGTGTCTAATGTTGTGTAGGGCCCAATAATTGTTATAGTACCAGTCCCACCAAGCATCCAGAAATTGAGAGATGTGCAAACAATATTTAAACGAAAACAAATAACTTTAAGTGCAAATATCTTTTAATTTATGTCCAAAATTTCCCAAAATATTAATTGGGCCCACAATTGTCCATAAATAGTCTCCTAAGTATTAAGAGTACAAATCATATTGTCCCAACTAGAAAAAAGATAAAATGATAAATCCTTCCAAAATGATCTATTTCAGAAGTAGAAAGTAGTAGTCACTTCAACGTAGTAGTCACTTCAACCCCCACTGATCAGAATAGAAGCTATGTATCCCAAATGCATATCCATACCTGCACATAATAAAAGTTAATGTATGTCAACCATAATTGTTGTGTTATTCAACATTTAAACCCACTGTGTTCAATAAATGACACCCAACCCAATAACTTCAATAAATTACACCCAATCCATTCTATTTCCCATTACAACGGATCAAAGCACATGGTTCAACAAAAGATAATTTCCCAGCCATTGGGTCAAATCCAAATCAATCCAAATCACACATTCAAAATGAGGCCATTGCAATCCATGTCCATCCTTACCACCAATCAAATTCAAGTGCAAAAAACTATAAAAGAAGTTCAACCACTGCTGAAGTTGCATGTTTAACATTCAAACCATTCACCAGCCCTAGAGACAAACCATCAAAGAACATTTCAGGTATATTTAGGTTAGCTATTTCAATTACAACACAGTTTTATTATAATTATATTTTCTTGAAAATATATATTTTTTCTATTTTTCTATATTCTAAATCATTTTCAAGTTAATTGAAAAATATGACACAACCATAATGCAGAGTATAGGCTAGTATGGCTAGCTACAAATGAAAAAGAACATAAATCGTTTATAGTTGAACATCAACCCTTTTCTACAGTATGAATTCCAAGTGGAAAGGGCTTCATCTAAAGTTCTACACATTCATCCCAAAGCCAAAACAATGTCATAAAAACTAGTTCCACAATCATAATTAATTGGAAAATAAGCCTCCTACCAAAAATTTAAGAACAACTAGATGACCACCTGAATTAACAAGACTCCACAATTTTTTTTCAAAAGGTTGTCTAGGCTTTAGCATTAATTGATGATATGTAGAAATAAACACTGGCAAAGAATTTAGCGATAAATGATAGCAATTCCTTTTTTAGAAGAAAAAAAGGTTGGCTTTTTTATATTAGTTAAAAGACCAATACATGCATCTGAGTGAAAATGGATAGTCCAGAGAGACACAAAATTGGTCCTGCGGAGAATAGATGTGTCATGGCATCCAAATCAAATACATATGTATAAATATAAAATGACAAACCAGAAAAATATCTCCATAGCAACAAGGAGCATTAAACAGATGTGATATAGAAGATGAAACAGTAAATCACGATCCATTGTTATGGAAAGTAGACTTCTCTAACCTCTCTGATATGCTCAATTGGCTATTAGTGACAAACTTGGAATGATAAAAATAGCCATAGAAACTCCTTTGTGCTTCCCTTTCTTCCATTGTCATCTTTGTTGAGACATGAAACCAATCTACATGAAATTTAGATTAAATTTCTAGTGAATAAGATGAATATCATCATCGTTTTTAGAACATGCAGTGATCTTTGTCATTTATCTCAGTTGAATTTGAAGAGGAAATCTCTATCAATTATTTTTCAATTGTTTTTGCGTGTAACATTTTCATAATCACTATGTTTCTCTATAACCTACTTACCTACCTAGCATTCAAATGCTCAAGATACTTCATTTGTCTTTCAGATTTTCTTAAATCCACAGTATCCTTCCCTTCATCAACTATGACATCTTCAAATGGAAATAAAGTACAATAAGTTTTTCACTATGATGCTCTTCAAAAACATCAAGCAAATTAACATCAAAATATTAAACTGACCATTATGTCTTTTTTTACAACCCAATGATGAGAGATCAAGTCTAATGGGAGTGAAAATTTTTGGCAAATTTTCCTTACTAATTCTTTTTGGCTACCATCTATTCATAGAGCATGTATAATTTATTGGAAGTAAAATTTTTGGTAAGCATTTTGCTCACACCCATATATCTGTCTGCAAGGGTTTTTTGATATATATGAGTGTAGTTAGGTTTCACTAAATCATCTAGGAAATGATATGAGGGACCAACTCAATTCTTTGTAAGTTTGAACATCTACATAACATCATAGACCTCTGGCCTAACTGTAGACTTTAACTTTGATATATTAAATACAATAGGGTCTAAGTTTGATATATTTGAACCTTTTAACAAAGTATATCTTAATCCTATTTCCGGCCTATGACTTAATGCTCCAAATCCATATAAAGGGCCATTGTATAACAAAATTAACTAGATTACAACAAAAACTTCTTTTTCTAGGCAGTGCACTTTATAACTAGGTCCAAGAACACAGTTAAGGCTACCCTCAATAGCCAAACAACTTGCAAAATTACCATGTATTCCCAATCCAAACCTGAGATGTTTGTGTGTCTCGAACCATGTTAGACTTTAAATGGAGACTTTACAGTTTTCAAGATTTAAGGATTTAATTTAATTCAAACAACAATAAGGCAATGCACTTTATAACTAGGTCCAAGAACACAACTAAGGCTACCCTCAGCAACCAAACAACTTACAAAATTACCATGTCTTCCCAATCCAATCCTAGGATGTATGTGAGTGTCCAACATTTTCAGACTTTAAAGCAAGGCTTTACAATTTTCAAGATTTAAGGGTTTAATTTAATTCAAACAATAATAACTAGACCAGATCAACTTCTTAACCAAAAAAGGAACTAAGTGTCACTTTTTTTAGTTGAAATTCCTCCTAGAGCTTCCTTCATTCCTGAAGAGTGTTATCTATAGTATAAGAGTATTGACAAACTCAGAACCATTCCCACAATAAATTTGACAAACTCTGAACCATTCCCACAATAGGAGAATCACTAAACATTACTAAGGCAAGCCTAGAGCTCTTATTTAGCTGCTAAATTCTTGTAGCAAGGCAATCCTACATCTTCCTCCATTCCTGGAGGTTTGTATGATTAACAATAACAATATTGATAAACATGAGGCTAAACAAATTATTGATAAACAACAATAACTAGAACATATCAACATCTTATCTATAGGAATACCAGCATTGACAAACTCAGAACCAAATCCAGGGGTTGAGGTGAAAAGGTTTGAGCTAACTAAGCTTGCAAGTAAAGCATTTAAAAGGGCTCTGACACCATCAAATATCAAGGTTGTATTTAGGAGGACAGCAATATGGCAATTGATGTTTCTCTTATGCATGAAACTGGTTGTAGCTAGGCGTTTCATGTGGATGGTCAGGAAGAAGAGCATGTCCAAATAGGTGTTGAAGTGCAAGAAGAAGTAGATGAATAGGATGATGTGGTTGTAGCTGATAATATGATTTCCCTCTCTCAAGGACACTTATATGGTGATGATGATGAACATGTATGTGAAACACAATATAATCATGAACAATTTGATAGTAACATGGAGGTCGTTATACCAACTCAAGCACATGGAACCTCTGTTGTTGATATTGTTAATGACATTATTGAACATGTAGTTGATAATGAAGATGTATTTGAAATTGAAATTTCTGATATCGCACTAGGAAGAAACAATGACCAATTGACATTGCCAAGCCAAGTAACCCCACCATCATGGTTGGTAGAAGCCATGATTAATTTGAATGAACATAGTGTCTCAAGAACCAATGAAAAAAGCATGAACATGCCTTCACAACCAGCAGAATTGAACAATGAAATTGTTCACTTTTTTGTGGACAATAGATCAATGGAAGAAGATGAAGCACATAATGAGGCATTAGATGAAGATAAAAATATAGTTCAATCAATTGTCTCGGATAATGAAAGGCAAGTGCTAAGCAATGACATGTAGGTGGGAGAGGTGAAGAAGTTGGTCAATTCCTAAAGCTACCAATAGAGAGAGTGTTAATGAGAAAAAAACAAGGAACACTGGGTAGTCTTCATTTGGGTTGAAGTTCACAGTTACTCACCTCAGAAGACTATATAAACCTATTTGTTGAGTCTAAAAAAAAGAAATTTGAAATTTTGGAATTAAAATAGAAAAAGAAGGATCTAGCCATGGAGAAGAAGGCATCAAGGATTGTTACAGCACAACGTCGAGTAGACGAAAGGCTTGAAAGAAAGTAAGTAAGGAAATAGAAGGACCAACAAAAACAAATGGAAATACAGAAAAAGGAAGCAAGAAAGGATAAACAAATTCTTGAAAAGGAACAAGGGATGACTGATGTGGTTGATAATGATGCAAGCATAGTTGATGAAACCAGGATTATGTCAAACACATTGGACAATATTGCAAATAATACACCATTATTCCAAGACCTCATAAACATTCAAGTGCCTCACTATTTCTGCCAGAGGAGGTGTCAATTCTATATATGCTCATCACACACCTTTGCTTAATGTAGGGGTTAGTAGTGTAAATGTGAGGTATGGGTACTCAATTCCTCCATGATTGGAAGGGGAAAATTGGACTCAATCATGTGGAAACAATCAACCACATCCTAATCAACCCTTTTTAGGTAGGCCAACCTACTTGGCTCAAGTAGGCAACATAGGGAGTTTTGGCACTAAATATTCTCAAGGCCATAAAGAATAGGGGTGTCATATGTTTTTAGTTGTAACCACATTATGATGCGGATTTTGGATGGACTGTCTCTTTTTCTTGTCACATAAAGATTTTGGCTTACAATCTAGGTTGATTCATTTCATACTGTATGCGACATTGTAACCAAAATCAATATTAGAAGGAACATCTATAGTCTATTATAATGGAGAATTATGACACAGTGACATGCGAATAAAAATAATAACTTCTATTATGCTTCTACACACCAATTGATTAACAACACATTTATAACTGAGTTGTTAATTAAATGAAAAATGAGTGAATTATGAAATCTTGAAGTGAACTTAATTCCATAAAAAAAAGTGAACAATAAAAGAAACTAACCTCACACCTCATATGAAACATCATTTATTGTAAATTTTCTTAGAGGACAAACATAGTGCATGTGCGGTGAAGGATCAACAAGCCAAAAGAATAATTAAATGAACATTTCCCATCCTAAATCAAGCCCAAGAAAGTGTCAATTTTGACACATTATAGACTAGAAAACCAATGCACAAATTAGCTCTTAATCAAACTGCAATAACCTCTTAAATCCCAAATCAAAACCCATTCAGAATGCATTGTCATCCACTCTAAGTGCCATCAAAACAAACCTTACTTTAAAGACAACAAACTATAATAGAAAAAATCCTGCTCTAAACAAGAAGAAATGAATAAAAAAAGCAGACACAATATAAAGGAAATGGATTACTACCATTGCATTCACAAACACTACATAACTCGGGTAACAACACGAAAATGACAGTCAAAAGTTTTAAAGTAGCACCAAAACCAATTACAAACTAGAAAGAAGAATAGTTTTCACATTAATATTTAAAAAGGTGTTACAGAGATATTAGCAATAATTAGAAATAACTCATTTCGAGGAAAAAAATACATGTCAATCTAGAAAATCACATCTAGGATCTGTACTTGCAAAAATATTGTTTTTCTTACTGTAATTTACACTTGAAAATTTAAGGTAGTTAATCAAGCCATCATACTATTAAAGAAGATATCAATAGTTGACTTGGGCAATATTATCATTACTTCTAATGTCAAACTTAGGATGAAAATCAAATTAAGTTCCACTAAATTGAGCCAAATAATGCATCAACAAGCCAAGAGAATAATTAAATGAACATTTCCCATCCCAAATCAAGCCCAAGAAAGTGTCAGTCTTGACACATTCTAGACTGGAAAACCAATGCATAAATTAGCTTAGAATCAAACTATAATAACCCCTTAAAACCAAAATCAAAACCCATTCAAAATGCATTGTCATCCACTCTGAGTGCCATAAAAAAAAACCTTACTTCAATGACAACAAACTATAAAATCTGAGAATTCATATTGATGTCATAAATTCGAGCCCTATTACCAATACCCATTATCAATTTTAATAAATTTTGAATTTCTTCCCCATTGCAAAAAATAAAAAACTCGAAGGAACCAAACATAATATACACTCTGAGGTTCAGAGATCTCTTGTATGTAGTAGTTAAATTAAAGATTGCAAAGGCAAAGAAACTCATAATCTAGTAGTAGAAAATTAGAATTCCATGTGGGATGTGAACATTTTATATACCAATGATAATTTCTCTAGGGTTTACCATGACTATCGCATGTTCATCTCTCTGATTAACTAATAAAAGAACAAAAAACATTATAATATTCACTGTACTAAAATAACATTTCTCATATTTCGTGATAAACAACACTTTCGTGCATATAATTGTATTATTCTTCTTTTTATTAGATTAGACAATACACAAGGAACCATTGACACTTACGATTACTATCTGTAGACAAGGAACACTAATCAACTCACTTATTCATTATCTTAGACCAGCCTAACTTAAGAACTCATGCCTCACTAACGATTTTCATACTTACTCTTGCTATTACATCATGGAATAAAAACAAGCGTACATCGTCAATAGTATGCTTTCACATTCTCCCTTAAGAAACATCCTAAGACATATATTCATTTATCAATGAACAACAAAAAGGAATTTTCCTATCAAAACCACATTGGTTCACTGACTCATGGATTCATATTCAATGTCTAACCAAGTTATATGACACAGGCCCATACGCCAGGATATACTAGGAAGATGTATACGTAAGCCCAATCGAAAAGGGGTGATATGCTCCTTTGTGCCAAACAAGCTTTATTCAATCCATCAACCAACTAGAATCCATACATGTTCTTTATTCATCATTTATAGATTGAAAGCTAGAAGCAAAAATAGTATTTGGGGGAGAAGAGAAAGACTAGCATATATAGTAAGCATAAAGTCTCAATAAATTGCAACAATGTCTGCAGAGAAACCGAGAAAGAAGTACTGAAATAGATACAACATAAGACAATAATGAATATAAATCCAACTATAATGAACTAATACCCTGTATAACATAGAAGCATAATAATACAATTAAATGGTGACAATTCCATAAAAAAGAAAGACTATGGAACCCTTTTAACTACAGAGCAAAGTTGTGGAGATAAAATCACTTCGTCAGAAAAGCCTCTTTTTGTTTATACAAATAAATTAACAAAGAATCTCAAGAAACCACAATAATGTCTATAGAGAATCCGAGCAAGAAGTACTGAAATAGATACAACATAAGCCAATAATGAATATAACTCTAACTATAATGAACTAATATCTTGTACAACATAAAAGCATAATAATACAATGAAATGGGTGTGAATTCCATCAAAAAGAAAGACTATGGAACCCTTTTATCTATAGAGTAAAGTTGTGGAGATAAAATCACTTCACGGACAAAGCCTCGTTTTTTTATGCAAAGATAAATTAACAAGGAGTCCCAAGAAACTGCAATAACCCCTTAAATCCCAAAGCCCCAATTTCAAATAAGCAATAGTAGAGGAAAAACTCATATATGGATGCACAACAACACCCAAACCCAATAACCCTGCAAACCCTTAAACCCTACAACAAAACCCAAGTTGAAAAACAACAAACAATCAATTCAAACAGCGTATTCAAGACAAACAACAAATTCAAGTGTTGAAAAATACAAAACCGCAACCAAAGCTAAATTCCCAACAACAAATTCAAATGATAAAAAACACAGAGTGGTTGGTAGGATTTAGAATCCTACTGGAGAACCATAGAAGCCACCACCATGCCCATATGCCGCCCCAAATGTTTCCAGACCTCTTCAACGTCAGCGATACAAATTACTTGCAACAAAAATAGAGAAAATCTAGTTGTGAATAATAAACACAAAAATTACAACCAAATTTGCAAAAATAAACCCTAGAAATTCACCATTCGACCACCGACATGCATGTCGACCACCGAACTTGCTCGAATATCACACTGGCTCCTTCACAAACAAGGACAACTGCCAAACAAGCAACCACAGAGCCCCCACGGACTAGGTGAACAAACAAAGGTGAAACCATAAACCCAAAACCAACCTCTGCAAACAACAATGTCGGTTGAGCAATGCTACAATGGCAAACCAGGGGAACAGACAAAGGTGAAACCATAAACCCAAAACCAATCTTTGCAAACAAAAAATTCGATTGAGCAACACTACAATGGCAAACTAGGTGAAGGTGAAACCACAAACCCAAAACCCACCTCTGCAAACAACAATCCCGACACCTCATCTCAGCAATGGCGAACCAGGCGAACAGAAAATGGCGTTGAACATAGCCATCGTCGGCAGAGTGAAATTCCCACAGACCAAGCCCAGACAAGATAACACAGGTTGGGAAACACATCAAAGAAAATTGCTGGGGGAAACCCTAAACCCTTTGTTAATGCAAACTTTTATAACTCCCACCAACTGCAACATGTGGTAGCATACAACGAACACCTATCGTATGGTAAATTTTGCGGGGTCCATATCAATTGCTAGCGTGGAAGGGAGGGCGCACAAGTAATGGCGTCCCTCCCCTACTTATCATACCAGTAGTAACACCATTGAAAGTGCATTTGTGACATTAAGCTATATGAATTAAATTTTAATGAAACAGCTGACGCAGTTATTAACCGCTAATTATTATAATCATTATTGCAACCAGTTTGGTGTAGATACGAGAAGCTATTTGTTCCAATAACTTAGTTGTTGCCTCACAAATGTTAGATCATTAACACCTTCCTTGTACGCTAGGCCAGCTATCATCGTGAAATAGAACTTTCTGGAGAGTCTTAGTCATTAATGAATCAACCCCATATATATATATACCAACATAAATAATTAACCCTATGTGTCGTGCTTTAAACTTGTAATGGAAACATTTGTATATCGAGATGCTAAGGCTGGTTGTTGAGGCCATGTATTCGAAAATTTGTGATTTCCTAAGTATGGGATTTAGACACTTGGTAAAATAATAATCATGATATTCGATATGGATGAAACAATGATTTATGTACAGTAAAAAAGTTAATAAGGTCAACAATTTTTTTTAGTTATTGTCATTTATCTCCATCTAATAAACTTATTTAAAATATTTCGAAAGCAGATATATTATATGGCACTCAATAAACAAATTGATGTTAAAATATAATAGCTAGCATTAGCAAACGTAATCTTGTTTTCATACTTAAAATGTAGAGGCTTATTCTGCATTATTTCCCATGTTTGTTGCCTCTTACTCTTGTTTTTATCAAATTAATGCATGAAAAAAATGCTCATATTTTGACTGCACCAGTTTTATTATGCATTATTTAATGAAATATTTTTAGATTGCACTAGTTTTATTATGCATTATTTAAATGAAATATTTTCACTTATAGCCATTTAATCATTAGTATGAAGTATACACTAGTTTTTTTGCAGAAGATATTATTTATTTAAATTTTAAATAATAATAAATTTTATTGTAACAAATTTATTATATATTTCAAATTTATTTAGTCATACAAATAATTTTATTGGAGATTTAACAACTTTATTTATATATTAGAGATTTATTGTGTTGTATTTCTATTATCATGTTAATGAGTCAATAGTTGCAATTATACATTTATCATTGTTAAGTCTTCATAACATACTTTTTATTATAAAAATTTCCAATTATACAAAATGATAAGATTGTTACATATAATAATAAATATAAATCCTTAATTTCTATTGAATGGGTGTGCAATATTGCTCTTTTCTTCTTTTTCATCTCTTTTTTATCATTTTTTTTTTTGTTTTTCGAGAGATTGCAATATCTCTTTTAAAAAATATCAATTGTTTTTTAATCAATTTATTTATATATGAAAATTCAAGTTTTCAACAAAGGTTATTAATAATAATAATAATAATATCCATTTTTAAGGTCATAGCCAAGCCAGACACCAAATTGGTGTATGAGACCCCCTTGTTTGTGGGACAAGGGACCCACCTTCGCGCAACGATTTGACTGCTAAGTCTACGAAGGCATACATACTCTACCCCCCTCTGGTTTTGAACCTGTGACCTCTTAGGAGGAAACACATGCTCTTAACCATTAGGCCCACTCAACCAATCAAAAATTTATTATTATTTTTTTTTGGGTAGGATTGGATTCTCCATAGTGAAAATGTTGAATTACAAATAATCAAATATCTCGATTTACCAATTAGTAGAATCTAAATTGACCAAATTCTAAACATTAACACTAACTTGAATTTAATATTTTTACTTTAATTTAGTTACATTTAAACTAAGTGATAGACACTAGCTACTATGCCACCCTTATTTTAATTCACAATTAGTATAAATGTTCTAATAATATTTTGTGATGTTTTAAAATTATAAGATCACACTCAATAAATAATCATTTATTTTTGTTTTTAAATAAAATAAAAAGAAAATTTTGACACTATTAAGTTGGGAGATAATAAAATGGACCAAAAAATGCATTCAATGCCTCATATCATGAAAGCCATCACATCACATATGCAGAGTGATAGGAAACATTTATTTCATGAGTCCTAATCTTTTTGTATGCACCTAACTACGAGATCATGGACTGATGTAACTTATTCACTTTTTATATTTTACTTTATATCTCATTATGATAATGATATAAAATTTAATATATAGTGTGTGTGTCGTACAAAATTTGAGATCCTCTAAAGACACATGGTGAAGTTAGGCACATAGCAAAATTTTACTTCTGAAACTGATCTAATTAGCAATACCATATTGTTGGCTATTGAGTTCACAATGTTATCAAAATGGGTGCACTACAACCTATATGGTTTATATGGTTCAATGTTAGAACTACAATATTGTTATTAACATAGTTTAAATTTGGGTTAGTTATTAAGATGTTGCTGGTTTGTATTTTAATTTATTTTGAATGGTTATTTTTATATTGAGAGTATATGTTATTCTTGAAGTATATATTAAAAAAGAATTGAGGTTTAAAATAGCTTCAAAACAAAAATGCACAGTTAAAATCAATTTTATAATAATTATTAGGATTCAAGATGATGATGTCAAATATGTGGATGATTCACAATTTTTTGAAGTAAAAAAGTAAAAAGATAAAAAATAAAAATAAAAATTATTTTTTCAACTTATATTTTCAACTTATCCCCTTACAATTTTACTCAAATTTTGAGTGGGAATAATAATTGGATGCGAAATTTAATTCTTCATCCAAGGAGTACTCATTTTGCATACTTTCGATAGACCTTGTTACATGAAAAATGAGAAATGCATGAAAACCATAATATTTTTTCATGTGTTTCTTATTTTTCGTGTAGCAGGGTCTATCGAAAGTATGAAACATAGGTACTCCTTGGATGAGGAATTAAATTCTGCATGCAAGAAGGTCTCATACTTGAAATTTGAGTAAAACCGTAAGGAGACAAGTTGAAAAAGTAGTTTTTTTCTTTTTTCCCTCTAAAATTTGATGATATAATCTAATCTTATTTTATTATTTTCATTATTATTTAATAGTATTCCTTAAAAGGCCCAATTTAGACTTCAAAATTTCTCTAATGTCCATTGAAATGATAAATAGGCCACGTGGTTAGGACGGCCGGCTTGTGGCCCCCCCACTCGGGTTTGATTCACATTGCATGAAGCGCTGCTTTGCAGCATATTGTACCATTTCGTATTGCCGCTCCGTCAAATCGCTGAGTTGTCTGCGCTCAACAGATGTTTGTCTCAATTCAGATGTACAGATGATTGTATATAATGTATATGTTGCTTCTTCAGCAAGGATGCCCTTCCCCTCTGGAAAAAACTTGGAAAAACATCTCATATATTTGATCTAAAAAGAAAATACATATTCGAAACACTTTTAATTATTTGGCTTGCTTCCTCTTCACATGTCTATTGTGATTTCTTAACAACAAAGCTTCTAATGTGTAAGTCCCAACATGTATCTTGCTCTTAGAATCACATTTAAAAAAAAACTTGTTATAATATCTTTTCAAGAATACACTTCACACATGCATAATGATGAGTAGATAAATTAAGTCATACTCTCACAAGATTAGCTTAATTTACATTATTTATTTTTTAAAACTAATTTTTGGCTATTTGATTGTGTTAAAATGGGACGAAACTCCTATAAACATATGATTAAAGTTTCGATTGATGATGTGAAATATGAGGAAATTTGGAAAAGACTTCCCACTGAAAAGTAGATTGAGTTTGTCCACTTCATTTTAGTTCAACCTAAATTTAAATGTATTTTTTTTTCACTAAATTCTAGTAACAAAAACAGAAATTTTTTGTTAGACATATCCATTCATACTTTACCAAGTTTTCCTCAAATTGTTCATTGTGGTGCACTTTTTCTTCTTATAACCTTGTCTTGTTACTAGAGGGTGATTTCTCATAGTTTGAACCTTTTGGAATGGCTTTTAGGCATATTTAAGAAAACTCATTTGTTTCTTTAATGAACATAATTTGGCATTGAACTGATTTGTTATAATGAGCATTTATATCTTACATACATATGTTATTTCCTTGTATTAGTTGAACCTTTTCATGTGGCTTGGGTGTTCATTTGGCCCAACTTGGATAGTTTGAAGAGTCAACATTATAGTGCTTTGGTTCCTCGTGGGACTCCCAATGTCCCTAGTAATAATAAACAACATATTTAACTGAAATATAGAAATGTCAATAATACCTCTATAAAAGTGCTCATATTCTCAATATAGCTCCATTTTTTACCAATGTTTGAAGTGTTAGTGCAATAACATAATGCAATGGTAAATAAAAAAATGAAGGCAAGGCTTTCCTTCTTACTATCTTTAACCAATAGTTTATAAGCCTAAAGGGGTTAGTATAGAGAGCCTGATTGCTTATTACTACTTCTATCTTTTGTTTTCTTTTTAAATAAAAATATGTTTAATGATTTTGTTTATACTAGTGATCATTTTATATACAAGTTAAAAAATGTAATTTTAGTGTTCCATTAAAAATATAGTAAAATTATCTTTTGTTAAGATTTTAAATAAGTTGAAATTTTAACATACATAAAAATAAATTGCTCTTGGTAGAACCACTATTTGGTTTAGATGTTGACTTTCAAGGTTTTTTTGTAGTCATGATATTTGATCTTTAATGCAATGGTTGAAAAATATTAGAATTATAACCCTAAAAAAAAGAAAGTGATACTACACTACTTTTACATTTGGAAGTGTTTTTCCATATTTTTTGTAATTATGATATTTGATTTATAGTAATGCTAAAAATATTGAAATTTTATCCCTTTAAAAAAAATAATAATACATCACCCTTTGTATAATTAAGATTATTTTTTCATATTTTTAATATAAAAATATATATATTTTAAGATTATATTTCTTATTCTGAATAATAACTTTGTTACTACAGCACAAGCTTGCTACAGTGAAAACATATACTAAACATTGAACAAAAGCATACGGTGATAAGAAGCTCTCAAGCAAAGCCACGAATAGCGCTATTCCAAAACCCTTCAGTTATAGAGTCTTCCATAACGAATCTAATCACGTACTTGTTTTATGAAATAGTAAAGACAAAATTTTAATTATCAATGGAATATTTTAAAGAAATATAATTTAATTATTTTTTATTTTATATAAAATGAAATCCTAATTAAAAATATTTAGGTGATTTATGTGTAATAAAAAGTCAAAAAACCACTAAAAATTGGTAAAAATAGAAAAAAAGTAAAAATTAAACTAATAAAAAATAAAAATTATATATAATAACTATTTTGGAATAAATTTCTATGATTTTAATTTAATTATTAATAATTATAAAAAATAAGAATTAAACTAATAAAAATAAAAAATTATATATAATAACTATTTTGGAATAAAATTTTTATGATTTTAATTTAATTATTAATAATTATTAAGTAGATGGTTGAGATTTAATCTCCATAAAATATTCTAAAATATTTGTAATAATATATACAAATCAAAGTCGGCATTTATATAGATGGTCGAGATTTAATCTCCATAGAATATTCTAAAATATTTGTAATAATAAATACAAATCAAAAGTCGATATTTAGTTGCAAAGCAAGAAATTTTTTTTGTCCTTTTAATTATTAATTAAATAACATATCATATGAATACATGTCAAACGAGTTCTGGTTTTTTGGGCATGTGGTATTGATAAGCCATGATATTGTAACACAACCTATTTACATATTAAGAATCTCCATGATAAATGAGTAGTGATCCCAAAGAGTATGAAGGGTGTTTATGTTATCCCATGCTCTTGTGAGACTCACATTGGTGAGATTGGTCGCTCGATTAATCAAAGGATTCGTGAACATGTCGCTGACATCAAGCATGGCAGAACCCGCTCCTCTGCTTTGGTAGAACATGCAGATAAATCTAAGCATCGCATCTACATTGAGAAAGCCCAAGTTGTTACTAGGATTAGTCATTTCCATCATCGTAAATTGAGGGAGACCCCAGAAATTGAAAAAGGCCCAATAATTTGAATAAAGATGATGGTTGGATTATTAGTAGAAGTTGGATCCCTGTCGTATCCTCCTAGCTTTTTAGGTTTCTTTTGAATTTATTTTGTTTGTTTATTTACCTGTGTAGGTATTGGTGTCCTTTTTATAGTATTTTTTGTTGGTTTATTCTTCATTAGAGTTTATATTCTTGATCCTTCATGTTTTTTAAAGTATTTTATTCATTCTTAACTCCTTTTAGTATTTTTGCTATTTGTTTAATGAGCCTCAACCTTGTATTTTATTGTTGAATAGGCTCATTAAACAAATAGAAAAAATACTAAAAGGTTAAAATGAATAAATACTTTAAATATATTATATATATATATATATTATTATAATATATATATAAGATATATATATATATATATATTACTTGTGTATATTTTTGTTCTATTTTATTTTATTTCCATTAATTATTTTTATTGTTATATGATCTTGTCTCGATTAGGGTCTTGACTCCTTTTTATAATTTTTGACTTCCCTCATTGTTTGGAGTTTGACTTTTTTTTCCTTGTTAGTTATATTGGTCATGTCATTTCACAAAGGATTCAGGAGCACACAACAGACCATAAGCACTGTAAGACCCGCTCCTCTGTTTTAGCTAAACATGTTGAATTAATGAAACACCATATTTTCTTAGAGGATTCTAAGGCCTTCCGAAGATTGATCATTTCCATAATCGAAAATTAAGAGAATCCATTGAAATTGAAAAGAGGAATAGAACTCTTAATAGGGACGATGGATGGAAATTACGCAGCTCGTGGGTCCCTTCTCTTTGTTCTCTCTTTGTTCTTACCCCCTTAGTTTCCTTCCTCTTTCTTGATTGATTTAAGTTTTGTTTTAGGGCATTTTTTAAGCAAAACTTAATTTTTAATGAATTATAATTGAATATAATGTATTATTAAATATATCATTATTTATTAATTAATTTATTTAATTAAATTAAGGTAATTCTAATGATAAATAGTTGTATTTATTAATAATATCATCATTTATTATATTATTTTTTAAGCCCCTTATTAATAAAATTATAAAATAATTGTATTTATAATATTATCATTTTCATTTTTTTTACAATTGTTAATTAAATTAATTCTAATTAATAATATAGTTCTATCTTAAAAATATGATAAAGGGAGAATCGTGGCACTCCTTCAAAAGGTGCCTCCTGAGTCCATATGACTTCGGAACATAGAGTCGGTTTCCAAAGAACAAGAACCCGTCCTGTAGAAAGAACTTTCATGTCTTCCCCTCCTTTATCTGCTTCACTATATTCTACGCCAAAGTATCAGTTTCAACACTTTCCTTGAGTTTATTCTGCATCTCTTCTGACATCTGAATCCGACTTCTACTCCTTGTTGCCCGGTCTTCACCCTCCAATGTTGTAAGTTGTCCCTTCCTACTAAGGGCATCTGCTAGCGCATTGTGTCTACCCGGTCTATACTCAATAGACATGTCAAATTTTGCCAAGAACTCCTGCCAATGAGCTTGCTTCGCAGAAAGCTTCGGTTGTGATGCAAAATAACTTGCTGCAACGTTGTCAGTCTTGACAACAAACGACTTCCCAATCAGGTAATGCCTCCACACATGAAGACAGTGAATGATCGCAGTCATCTCCTTCTCATGAACTGAATACCTTCGTTCTCTATCCTACAACTTCTGACTCTCATACGTCATCGGATGCCCATCCTGCATAAGAACCCCTCTTATGGAAAACTCTGAAGCATCAGTGTGTACCTCAAACGGTCTCCTGAAGTCAGGCAACTTCAGTATCGGTGTTGTAACCATCCTCCTCTTCAAGTCATCAAATGCCTTTTGACATTTATCCATCCAACACCACCTCTTATCTTTCTTCAATAAGTCTGTCAGTGCCGATGTCACCTTGGAGTACCCTTCTACAAACTTTCGTTGGTAGTTGGTCATGCCCAAGAACACCCTCATCTCATGGACATTCTTCGGTTCAACCCAGTCCTCGATCGCCTTCACTCTGCTCGGCTCCATCCGTATGTACCCTTGACCAACAATATGCCCAAGGAACGGAATCTCGAACTGAGCGAACACACACTTAGACTTCTTCAAGAACAACTGATTTGCCCTCAGTGCCTTGAACACCATCGCCAAGTGCTTCTTATGATCCTCCATGTTGTCACTATACACCACTATATTGTCCAAGTACACTACTACGAACGAATCCAAGTATGGTCGTAGGACATCATTCATCAAAGTGCAAAACGTAGCAGGAGCATTGCATAACTTGAATGGCATAACAAGGAAATCAAACCTACCATACCTTGTTACTATCGCGGTCTTCTTCTTGTCTCCTTCAGCTATCCGCACCTGATAATACCCATGCCTCAAGTCCAGCTTGGAAAACACTCAGGCTTTCGCAAGCTTGTCAAAGCAATCAGCAGCCAATGGCAAAGGCTCACAGCTTGAGTGGGCCTAATGGTTAAGAGCATGTGTTTCCTCCTAAGAGGTCACATGTTCAAAACCAAAGGGAGGTAGAGTATGTATGCCTTCGTAGACTTAGCAGTCAAATTGCTGCACAGAGGTGGGTCCCTTGTCCCACAAACAAGGGGGTCTCATACACCAATTTGGTCTCTGGCTTGGCCGTGACTTTAAAAATGGATATTATTATTATTATTATTATTATTATTATTAAAATAAAAAAGTTATAACAATTATTATAAATGTTCGGACCTGTAAAAATATATAATTAAATTTCAACAAATAAATTAAATTAAAATAAAATCAAAATTAACTATAAAAATCTATCAAAATATTATATTAAAATTCAAAATAAAATAAATTCAAATAAAATTCAAATTAACTAATTTGACTTTTGTCTTTTAACGTTCTTTTTTATAAAACTTTTAATTTTTATTTCGTTGGGAATTACCATTGTATCTCTGAGATTTATATATTTTTGGTCAATTGATCATGCTCCTCATCTTGGTCCTGATGATAAACCTAGATCTAGGTTCGAAACACGTCAACGCTTTGTTCTCTATGTGATTTTTCCGGAAAATCTAAGCATTAATTTAAACATTATTTTTCAAAAACTAGCCATTTAATATAGTTGTTACTTAAA